>QFEO01001572.1:0-39238 GCA_003316615.1 Amanita pseudoporphyria
TTTGAAAGGGCTTGGGATATAACAGTTTTCCCGCAACCGAACGCTCCTGGAATTGCCGTGGTACCACCTTGCACACAACTTGGTCTTGGTTGAAACATTATGGTAAAGGTGGGAGATAGGCACACTTACGGGAATAGTGCGTCTAGTATGCGCTGACCGGTGAGAAGTGGATGATTCGGCGTCAACTTCTCAGCTACCGGTCGGGGAGCACGAACAGGCCATGACTGTATCATGGTATGTTTTGACGTTTTACCTTCGAATTCTGTCTCTAGAATCACATCCTGCAAATAAGAATAAGTAACGGCACATCTGCTGACACGCAAGTCACTAACATTGACAGCGTAGCTGCCCTTTTCCGCGATATAAGTTACGGTACCAAGGGCACGTGGTGATAACATAATTTTATGATTATCCACCAAAGAGTTCTCGTATACGCCACCAAAGATGTCGCCTCCGGATATGTGGTCACCCACCTCGAGCAATAGGATAAACAGGTCATCTCAATCTAGAATCGTCCCGTCGCACCTTGTAATTTCCAGGCTTAAAATCCCATTGCAAAGATCGGTCAAGGGCATCGGTGTTTATACCACGGGGTATGTATATAGATTTGGATAATTCTTGGATAGACTACAGTTGTTAGTTTAACTGGGAAAGAGATACTATTTTCGAAACGATACTGACGCGCAGTGGCCTCTGAATGCCATCAACAATATTGCTCATTAAGCCTTAAAATATATTAAACGCGCGATCATTTGTAAACTGCGCAAGTGCATTACCTGGCCCAAGCTCTACGCTCAAAGGCTTTCCTGTCCTAAGGACAGGATCTCCAACTGTTACGCCAGAGGTTTCCTCGTACACTTGGATGGTAGCTTTATCGCCTTCAATTCTGATAACCTCTTTTGCGCATGTCAGAGCCCCTGACTGTCGCTGTCATCAAAACCAGACAAACCTCCTACTAATTCATCGTGCCCTACTCGGACAAGTTCATACATCGCAGCCCCAATCATGTTCTCGGCAATAACAACGGGGCCGGAAACACCAAATACTTGGCCAAATTTACTTTCGCGGTCTTCGTCTCTAATCTTTGGGAGGCCCCACTTAGCGTTTTGGAGAGCACCGGCCATGCTGGTTTCTTGTTACTGGATAGCCAGTGAACTGCAAGAATGGAAGTGGCACTGCCACTGGGATTTGCCGACGTCACGTGGGAAGACGCGTAATGTCCCTCCAGCACCTTTCTAGCACCTACACCTTGAACTTCATCCCACATGGGTCCCCCGAAAGCGTAAGTTTTTTGTCCCATCTCATTAAGCGTTTTAATGACCGTTTATTAGTGATTGGGAGAAATGTATGTCTTTTCACCTTGTCGAGCTTTGAGTTTATATAGCAAAACACCACAGATGAAAAGAGGATTGACGAGAAGGAGGAAAAGATTGTCGGTTCGTCCTCGGGTTTTCGCTGGGTCCACGTTCTAATCGCTCCACAGCGCTGGACGACAGTGATATCCAGATTCTCAAGACATATGTATGCTGTTCTGGGACGTTTCCTGTCAGTTTGTTCACTCCTTCTCTAACAAGGGACAAGGGCCGTACGCAAAGAAACTAAAAACTGTCGAAAGTGATATTAAGGACGTTCAGAAGCGAATAAATGAGAAGCTTGGTGCGTTATTTTGACTGTGGTTACATGTTTACTTATCTTAGGAACACACAAGGTGTGAAGGAATCGGACACCGGCCTCGCATCCCCAAACCTGTGGGATTTGGCAGCTGACAGACAAAGGATGAGTGAAGAGCATCCACTGCAGGTAGCTCGGTGTACAAAGATAATACCTTTCGACCCGAAATTGGCGGCGGCAGCCCGTGCAGTAAATCCTCTAGGAGCCGTACAAGGCCAGAAGGGTGCAGATGAACAAGACAAATATGTCATCAACATTAAGCAAATTGCTAAGTTTGTTGTTGGTCTGGGTGATCGTGTAGCTGCCACCGATATCGAAGAAGGGATGCGTGTCGGGTACGCTGCTACATCATTTTGAAATATCCTACTCATCCGAGGAAATTATCTCTTAGCGTCGATCGGACTAAATATCAAATTCAGATACCCTTGCCCCCGAAAATCGATGCATCAGTGACAATGATGCAGGTTGAAGAGAAGCCAGATGTCACATACTCTGATATTGGTGGTTGCAAAGAGCAAATTGAGAAATTGCGTGAAGTAGTAGAGACGCCCCTTCTGAACGTTTGTCTGATTTCTTGTTAGCCGCTATTATCGCTCATTTTTTTCACTAGCCAGAGAGATTTGTCAATCTCGGCATAGACCCGCCTAAAGGAGTACTTTTGTTCGGTCCTCCTGGGACTGGGAAAACGCTGTGCGCACGAGCGGTGGCTAATCGCACAGACGCTACTTTCATTCGCGTGATCGGATCGGAGCTTGTCCAGAAATATGTTGGGGAAGGTGCACGGATGGTCCGTGAACTCTTTGAAATGGCTCGAAGCAAGAAAGCTTGTATTATCTTTTTCGACGAAGTTGATGCAATCGGCGGGGCGCGTTTTGATGATGGGGCTGGTGGTGATAACGAAGTTCAGAGAACAATGCTAGAACTCATCAATCAATTGGATGGATTTGATCCAAGAGGGAACATTAAAGTCCTGATGGCTACGAATCGGTAAGTTTGTTCATGTCCCTACATATTTTTCTAACGTTTTCTCAGGCCTGATACGCTTGACCCCGCGCTCATGCGACCGGGACGGTTGGACCGGAGAGTTGAGTTTTCGCTACCTGACGCTGAAGGTCGAGCACATATTCTGCGGATCCACGCAAGAAGGTATGTGCTATTATGGGAGTCCTTTGATACTTAAGTTGACAGCGATATAGTATGAGCGTCGAACGAGACATACGTTTTGATCTCATTGCCAGACTTTGCCCGAATACCACAGGTGCTGAATTGCGATCCGTTGCAACAGAGGTACTTCGTAACTTGCTTTATTGACTATTATATTTTAATCTCTTGTTTAGGCCGGCATGTTTGCAATACGTGCGCGTAGGAAGGTCGCATCTGAGCGAGACTTTCTTGACGCGGTTGAGAAGGTGGTGAGGCAAGGTACCAAATTCTCGAGCACGTAAGTGAAATGTTTTTGAGAGAAAGGTCGTACACTTACGACAGGTTGCAGGCCATTGTATCAGGTCTACAATTAGATCGGTTGTGTATGTATCAGTATATAATAATAATGTGCTCGGTAGATCATGTATTCATTATGAGACGCACTGCCCTTACACGAGCACATGGCTCGACTGTACCACGCTGCCCTTCTACGGCGACCATTATCAAACTATCGTCGAGCACCGCAGCCGACGTCTACTGAGGTCGCACAGCTCCTGTCTAAATATGCTACCTCACCACCACGTCCAATCAACCTTTCCAAGCTACTCTCCTTTGGCCGTCCAGTAACCGATGAATCGTTCCTAGATTCAGTATCGTATACGCTGGCAGAGATCCCTCGTAGACTTGCTATGCGCGTTCGCTCCCTTGAAGCTCTTCCGTTTATCGTGGGCACAAATCCTTACATCGCCGAGACACTCAACGCGTTTCGAGACAGTTTTCAAACGCTCGCCACTTATCCGCCTGTCACTACTGCCGAAGAGAATGCTATATTTACCGAAGTGCTTGCCAGTCTTGTCCAGAGCCATGCCAATGACATACCTACAATGGCGAAAGGGTACGTCATGAACCTCCATCGTCTTTCCCAGCCCTTATGTCCCTTATACCAGCTTTCAAGAGTGTTCTCGTTATATGTCACCCGCACAAATAAGTAACTTCCTTGATGGCGCCATTCGTAGTCGTATATCTGTCAGGTTGATCGCGGAGCAACATATCGCGCTAACGTATGCACTGAATGACCCCAACTGCGAAAGACAGTCTGTTGGTGTTGTGAATAAGTGTTGTTCACCTAAAAGAATGATTCAGATGTGCGGTTCATATGTGACGGAGCTCTGCGAAGCAACGTTGGGCGCCAGCCCCTCCATCAAGATTGACGGCGATGTCGACGCTACATTCGCGTATGTTTCCCGTCACAAATCCGCTTCAAAAGCTAACATTTATTAGTTATGTCCCTGTTCATCTTGAATATATCCTGACTGAGATCTTAAAGAATTCGTTCCGTGCGACCGTGGAACATCATGCGAAGCGACCCCAAAATGCACTAAACCCGCTGCCTCCAGTCATCATCACACTCTCACCTCATATTCGTTCGACAAGGAGAGGAAATGATCCTAACTTCTTTTCTTTCCGTGTGCGAGATCAGGGGGGAGGAGTATCCTCGTCCAATATGGCTCGTATATTTTCTTATGCATTCACCACTGCAGGCAGATTCTCTGAAGGGGATGAAGATGAAATCGGTGGCGGGCCATATGCTGCTCAACGTGCCCCAGGTATCGGAAATTCTAGTCCGGGCGACGTTTTTGGAGAAATCACTGGCAAAGCCTTACAGACCGGACTGGGTACAATAGCCGGATTAGGTTATGGACTTCCGATGAGTAGACTCTACGCAAGGTTGGTGTCCGTTTCTGGGAAATATCCTTTAACGTCAACTATTTTACAGGTATTTCGGAGGATCATTGGATCTCCTATCTCTTGAGGGATGGGGTAAATTAAAGGTTGAACTATCTCGATGATATGTTACTAATTCGGACACAGGAAGTGATGTTTTTCTCAAGCTGCGGTGCTTAGATGAAGCAGTGGACTCCGCCATATAATTTCATGTCTTTCAACCTTTTAGGCTAAAGCTTCTTTACCGGCCAAGGGGTTCCATGGCGGATTTGCGTTGGCCAGGCCACGATGCGATTGCGTAATTCCTCCTCCCTTTCCTTTTTTAAAATTTTACATACAAGGCTGTTGTGATCAGTAATGTATGATTTGTGTATATTGCTGAATAATGCGTTATTACTGGAATGTGCAGGACCAGAAGGACAACAACTACTAAGCACGAAGAATACAAGTGTCAAAGGTATGAAAAAATCTTCGTCATGGGCTATTAAGGGCTTGAGGTAAATCTAGGTTGGGTCATGAGATCCGAGTGTCGCCTAATGAGCAAGAAATAAGATTAGGAAAGCAGATCATTTACTTCGTCGCAGTGGTCTAATTTACATCTGAGACAACGTTGTCATAGTCAAAATAGAATAGACGTACTGTGACTCCACTCATTGTCCTGCCAGAATGGTAAGATGAAAGCACATGTGAGTGGGATGATGTCCTATAGGATTTGGATGACGAGGCTAAGGCCGATATATGCGAAGAGCTGCTCGGAGTTGTTGGGCCGCCAGTCGTGGTTCGCGAAGAACGTGCCGTCAGAGGTGTGGGTGCGCTAATCATCGACTTCTTCGGTGTCTCCATAACTTGTTTACTTCGGCTGTTATTAAGGCTCAATGACGAAGTAGTAGTCTTGGTGGTAACTATTGTGGAAGATGCCTTGATTTTTCGACCAGCTGTTACAAATGGATGCCTAAGCGCAGCTTGTGGTTTCATCCTCCGTTCAGGGTCCCAGACAAGGCACTTTGAAATAAAGTCCACGAATTCTTCACTATTGCACTTCAATACTTGTTGTATTGTCTTCGTCCCGGGACGTCGTCTACGGCCCTTGGAATTGACAACCACACGGGGGGTGCCATTTGGTTCTATTGTCTGGTTAGGTGGCAGAGCCTTAAGCCGGAGATTCGTCACACACCAAAAAATAATTTTTTACGTGAACTTTTGTTCACAAAATCCTTATCTGGAACTCCAAGGACCTCCATGATGCAAGACAGCTGCTCTTGCTCATTTTCACCAGGAAAGATGGGGAAGCCTGTATATAATTCAGCGAGGATACAGCCCAAGCTCCACATGTCAATCGCCATATGGTAGTTCATTCCAAGAATGACTTCGGGAGATCGATAAAATCGGCTCTGGATATATGTATATACTGCAGAAAAACACATCATCGAAGAGTACACCAGAATATCAAGGTGATACCAACTTTTTTCGTTTTCAAAGCAACTACTCCCAAAATCAATCACTTTAATTGCACTCTTGGAAGGGTGGCGTAGTAATACGTTCTAGTTCGAGTCAGTTCTGCAGCGATCTGGGAAAGTGGTGCACACCTCCGGCTTAAGATCGCAGTGAACAATCCGGTATTGTCTCATCAAAGACAAGGACATCAACATTTGATTCGTAAAACGACGAATAAGAGCGGTCGTGAAGCCAACAAATCCATTAGCTTTGATTAGTTCGTACAAGTTAATGCTCAACAATTCCATTGCAATACACAAGTGATTGCGAAAATAGAAATGTTCAGTCATCTTAATGACATGGTGCTTTTCCTCTGCGTCCTAGGGATTATTGATGTCCAACTGAGCATGTCTATTGTGACAAGGGAGAAATCCATACCCATGTACGAAGTTTGTCGAGAATCCTGATCTCAACTAATGCTTGATGATGGAAACGCTTTTTGTTCCGGATTATTTTGATCGCTACCGACTCGCCTGTGCAATGATCACGGCAATGCAAAACCTGGCCGAAAGACCCCTTTCCCAAAGTATCTACCACTTCATAGCGATATGCCAGGTGATCATGTGGGACAACGAGATAGTCACCACGGTCATCATCATAGCCATAGTTATTCACTGGACTATCGAGCATGGCTTGGTTTTTACGACCGCTATCACCAGTATAATATACGGATGGGTAATCGAGTATTTCCTTGCGCTCGTATTCGGAAAGATATTTGGCCTTGGTGCTTTGAAGGATAACTATAATTCCACATTAGACAGGCAAAATGGCATGGTGCACTCGATCATACCTGCGGGCGAGGAAGGAGTACCGGGCGATATTGGCTCCGGGAACTGAAGAAGCTTGTCAAGCTCTTCTTGAGTTGCACCTGCTGCTAACTTCTTCGCGTGCTGTCTCTTGATGTATTGCATCATTTCTTCATCACCTATTAGTTCATCTTCATCTATAGAACTGGGTGCAGGTGAGGGAGTTCGAAAGTTCGACGATGGAGAACCCTGGCGGGTATTCCCAGTAGTCATAACGCTCGACCCGCGAGCGCTGGACAGTGAAATTTTGGGGCTCAATAGTTTGAGGCCCTTAGAAGGAGACAAAGCGGTAAAGTGACGAGATCCTGAATCAGTCGAGGCTGCAGGAGTCGACAACGAAGCGATGGAGCTGGTAGACGGCTTACGGACACCTGAGTGTGATAACGAATCACGATTCTTCCTCGGATTGTTTGAGAGTGAAATGGATGTAGACGCCTGTCTCGGTAAGCGCGAGGAACTCGATGGGGAACTCCTTAGTGTTTGCTTGGCAAGAACCGACTTTGAAGCCATGCTATCTCCGGATTCCATGACACCAAACTCACTTGTGGATAACGCTGTAGGCGATGGATTAGTTGAAATACTGACTCCGCTCGTATGAGCACTGATGCGACGGTTCGCCATGGACGATGATGAAGATTTGGGGGGTGGCGACGCTGCAGTTGAAGTCCTACTTGATATACGAGGTATCTTTGTAGGGGTTTCCTTCGTGAGAGTAGAACTGGTATACGTCACAGGTTCTCGGTGATCTTTCAAGGTCTGGGAACTATTTGTTCCAATAGTTCCGACGGATGGGGAGCCAGCTATGGTAGGCAATTGATTTCTAGAGCGAAGAGATGTATCAGATTGTTTTTGCATCGAACTAGCAGTTTGCGAAGTTATCCTTGACGAGGAAATGGATCTTGTAGTCAATGGTGTTGTGGCAGTCGCTGACGTGCTCTGCTTGAGCCTCGCCACGCGCTGGGCAGTAGATTGTTCTAGAGCAGGTACCTGCAGAGGGGGGAGGTTAACAGGTGACTTGGACTTTCTTGGCTCTACCGATGACAATGTCTGTAGTTGATGTTAAGGCATCCAAAATTTCGTGTAGAGATGCAATCACCTTGCCGCGTTTTCTTCCGCCACCCATTAACAGGGAAATCCTACTTTCGCTACGGTCTTTCTCTTCCTTTTTGTGCTTGTCCTTTTCATTCTTCTTCTGTTTTGCCCTCTCTTTGTCTCCTTCCTTTGACACATCTTTGGCCTCTCGACATTCTTTTGCAGAATCCTTTGAATCTGAATGTAAACTCCTTCGAGAACTTGACTTCAATAGTGAGGGGAATCCTAGGCTAAGAACGGAGGACTTCTTCTGCGCAGTGCCAGGGGTGGAAACGGACGTCCGGTGATGGTCCCTCGAAGGGGAACTGTTCATTTTCCGATTTGACGGCGTTTGCATCCCACTGGTAGAAAACGTGGGAGACGAAGACGTGACGAGAGAAGGCGGGACCTGCATGGACTGAGACGAAGACCGGCGAAAGAAAGGAATAGATGAGGGCGTTAATCTCTTAGATTGACTGCGACGCATGGGGGATGCTGGGCTGAGCGGGCCAGACTGAGGGGCGGCCAAAGCAGATGTCGTATTATTGGTGCTGATGCTTAAAGCGGTACTGCTGCGGCTAGGTATCACAATTGCATCTGGTGTCTTGGATAGATGCATCTGCAAGGTTGGATATTGAGCCGATCCAACAGAAGACGAGGAATTCAACGATCCTTCCGAATCCATCGCACCGGGTTGCTCAGGAGACCAAGGACCTTTTTGACTAGGGAAGTGACCATTTTGATCTCTGGAGCTGCTTTTGGGACGAGAACCAAATCTTGGGCTTAAGGGAAAAGTCGTCTTGGAGTTAGAAGCTGGGGAGCCAGATAATTTGATGTTCAGTGCACTAAAACTCCATTTCTTTGATGGTGTCTTAGGCAAGGATGGAGCAGACTCAGGGGCCGAGTGTGCGCTCGTTAAAGCCAATGAATAACGTCGACTTTGTGAATGTGACGACGGCAAGTTCGCAGCCGTTTGGGGGCTTGGAACCTCCAATATCCCTTCCTTGCCTTCGGGGTTGGCAAATAAATATCCGTCCTCGTGCATCGATAATAGTGGTGGCCCAGGTAACCCAGACTGAGGTGGACGATAGTTAGATAAATCCTTGGGCAGTGGGGGGACTGGTGGCACTGCTGCATCATCGCCGGGATCGCCACCGCTAATCGAGGATCCATTGCGATCTTTGATGGATGATATCTCACTAAAATGGACACTGTCACTTCCAGCGCTGTCTCTCCTCGCTTTGCCCGTAGAATATCTACCCGAGGTCCCAGATACGGACGTCAGACTAGTAGAAACTGAGACAGAAGCCGAGTCACGAGAGCTCGTCGTGGGTGTACTTGCATAGTTGGTCGACGAAGTAGAACCACGCTTCGGAGTAAAGCTAGAGCGTACGGCCGTCGAAACTACTTTCTTGGGCGTTTTTTCGTAGATTGTCGGATTGTCAGGTTGTTGCTCGTCACTGCTCGTCACATTGGTGTAATGATCAGATTTTTGTGCTCTAGCCAGTCGTATAGAGTCTCGATCCTTGTCTCTTGGGTTGCTCTCCTTAGTACTACGCTTAGATCGGGAATGATCGACCGAATTGATTCCTTCCCATTGCACTGCCGGTTTTCCAGCCGGAGTTGGGGGTCGACTAGAATTGGAATGCCGGCTAAGGCTACCAAAGCTAGCTCGTGCACGCGCAGTCTTGCCACTTAAACCATCCAGCTTTCGCAAGGCTTCGGCCGTTGCTTCATCATGGAGTTCGGACCAGCCTTCCTGTGGGCCTCGGAGAACGGAATGCGCAACAGTAGAATGAGATTGATTACTGCCTCTTGTAATGGCTCCAGGCGAAATATACTGAGTACTCGATTGGGAGGGTAATAACTGAACAAAGTCGTTACCACGCCGTGAAAGATGAGTTTCGGTGACGCTTGCAGCCACGGATCCTGTTGACACCTGTCTGGCATGTCTATCGGTGCTTCTGGATGTAGAGGATATCTTTGCGGAAGGTGTTTGAGACAAGCCAGTGCTGACTCTCTTACGCTCTTTGCCTTTGCCATCGCGGCTAGTGCTTGTCGAGATACTCATGTTTAGGCTGCGGTGTTTCCGCCCAAAACCCTTGTCATCATCTTTGGACGATTGTTCGTGGTGTGGTTGCTTCGACACCAACATTCCAAATTGATCCATTTCAAACTGTTCGGAACTTCGTTTTTTCGCCTTCCGAGCGGAAGACGTGTAGGAGTCGGGAGGCAAAGAGAGATGGTGATGGTCAAGGCTAAACGATTCGTCTAAATTATGTGCAACTTTCAAAGCGTTTTCCACGGGGTGCATGTTACTGGGTAATGCCGGGATGTCTGTAATGGGACCTGACAGCTGACGGGGGTATAAAATCTCTTCTCCACCACTCTCCTCTGCGATGGAGGGCTTGGAACGGAAAGGCCGCTCCACCGGCTGGGCAAGAAAGTCAGCAAAAAGGGACACGAAATGCTGAACTAACAACGAACCTCTTCCTGCCCAGACAACTCGCCATCTATGGCCTCAATCGTCCAGGGACTGTCGGGCTCGTCTTGATCTCCACCTGCCCCGTGGTCTTCAGACAAAGGCTGTTCTTCGTGGTGACTGGTTTTTGCCCACCTGGGAGTTGCGAGTTCACCAACACCAACAAGGGCACGTCGGTCGATGGAAGCCGGGTTTCTTGCGGGGGTGACAGGCTCGAGGACGGGGGAAGGATCGGGGGTTAAGGTGGAGTTGTCAGGCAGGGGAGGAAGGTAGGGGGCGGGGGAGACGGTGGGGGACTGGAGGCCAAAGTAGTAGGGGTCGAGGGAGGAGGAAGCGGAGGCGGAGCGGGGGAGGGCGGAATCTAGAACATCGTCTAGAGGATTTCTCTTCCTGCAAAGCGGTGAGCGGGTGCAGCAGGAGAGACAGGCGACGTACATGAAAGAAAGCAAGGGCGGATGGCTGGAGTTGAGCGCATGTGTTGCTACTTTGCCTTTGTTTGCCTTGTGGCTTCCTCCTCGCCACTCCCATGTATCCACCCCAGCCTCAGCGTCCCAAGCGGAGGCAGGTCAAGAACGCCTGTACAAACTGTCAGAAGGCCTGCAAGAAGTGCGACGACGCCAGGCCCTGTCTCCGTTGTGTCAAGTACGGCGTCCAGGAGGCATGCGTGAGCTCCCAGCGCAAGGAAAGGAAGAAGGGTGTAAAGCGAGGTCCGTACAAGAAACGCGATTTAAAAGGTCCATCCTTCTCTCTTCTCGCTTCAAGTTTGCTTATTTTCCGTCAAGACCATACTTCTCCCACACACGATTCCGTGCCACAGCAGGGTACGCACATTGTCCAGCCAATGGCGTCACCGAGCACTACCGTTCTTCCCTCGTATATGCCCATAGGTCTGCCAGCTGCGTATTATGCTTCCCATCAGACGTCGAAGAGTACGGAAGCACCACCATTATGCCCCCCTTATCTGTTTGCCCAACTACCACCATCTCCCATACATTCATCCCATAATGGGCAAGATGGTATCTGTCACAGTTATCCATCTTCAGGCCCCTACTACTCCGCCGCCTGGCTGGCACAGTTTTCTCCTTCCATGTATGCCCAATATCCTATCCCACGGCAGGAGGCCCAAATGATAAACCAGAATACACATTATGTCTATGGCTTTCCAAAACAAACAGGAGAGCAGAGCAGAAATGGCCCTGATCATGGCGGTAGCCTTCGTAGATCAGGTTGACCTTACCTATGCTCATTCTATCCGCCATTTATAAGGATTCGTTACTCGACTTGCATTAGTAATTTACCATTTTTTGGCTGCATAACGTTACCGCTCGTTGTATATTTCTGCACAATACTTACGATTCTTACTTAACATGCACTCGCCCCTATCTACATCATGCGTGACAGACGCGCTGTCACATATGGTGTCTTCGCCATCGACTAGCAACGGCGACCAAGATGCAGACAGCCGTCATGCTGCATCATCCGAGAAAGAGCATGTTCTTTGGGAAGCATTCAGAGAAGAACATTTTGAAGGTGGCCGTGGCTACTCAGCTTGAGCATTCTATGCCTCTTACGACCCTGCACAGCTGTTGAGCAATTGCCTTTAGCGATACATAGGCAATATTCTCTTGTGCGCGAACTGGATGAACGAGCAAGGAGTAAGCGCAACAGTCAATGTTTGAACGTCTTTCCTGGAGTGTTCGACAAACAGGTTGTCTGGAACAGCTGCAGCCCTTGTTGCAGGACTATATCGACAGAAGATTATCCCATAACACGTCTGTTCCTAACGGTATTGCCGAAAGAGAAAGCCAGGCGTATCGCGAGGGAAGTAACAGAAGATTGTTGACTCGCATTGTGCGTCTTTCAGATGATCTCGTACGAGCTTCGGAGGAAAATGTGAACATAGCCTTGGCTGTCAATAACTCTGTAAGAAGCAGCAGTAGTACAAATGTCTTCGTTGCCGCTAAACGAGGTTTCAAGGTGGAACGACATTTGCGTCTGTTGGATCACGCTATCCAAGAAGCACAACTGTCTCTTGGTGCTCGTCCTGGTGCAAATCCAACACCTATCCATCTTCCCGATCTCGTTGTTCCTCGTTGGTCTCGTGCAAATCGAAACTCGTTAAGCCCCCTTGGCGATTCTGATAGTGGTTCGAATTGTTTTTTCACCTATCTCGCAATGACTCTCACTTTTTCACCAGAAAAAATCACTGATTTATCCGCACAGCTGCAATCCAATAGAGGTAGGAAGTCACGCGGAAAGCAATGGGAAACCAGTACATCCGCAACGAATCAAAATCGCGTTGCGGCAGGGCCTCCTTTTGCCCTTACTCCAGATGACTTTGTCGTTGATTCATCCGAGCGTTTGTATTGTTATTGTCAAGAAGTCTCATTCGGTGAGGTTAGTTAATCCATTTTCCCAAATTACAGGGAGCAAAATTAACTGTTTTGACAGATGATCGCATGCGATAACCCAAAGTGTGAACGCGAATGGGCAAGTTATTCTACCTTAGATCATATTGAAATGACTTATCAAAATTGAAATAGTTTCATCTTGCGTGCGTGGGATTAGAAGAACCTCCCAAAGGAAAATGGTTTTGTGAGGAATGCTCCGCCAAGAGGAAGAGCAGGAAAAAGTAAATATAAGGTCGGCTAAGCGTGAAATGTTGTCATGAACTCAATCGGAGACTACTTTCATGTTCAATTTGTTCGCGAGTGTTTCCATGTATATATCTGACCATATTACATTACCATTAACATATCAACATTTTGTCTATGCGCGAACTTACCCGTCTCATGTCGTAGTTTCCAGTATTCTGCCAAAAGCTCGTTCAACTCTACTTCGCTCTTTCGGAGATGTTCCGACATCTTAGGGGGTTCATATTAGAATGATAAANTCCTCGGCGAATGCGTACCTTTGCGTCAGTACTGTCCGCTTCTCTCCTCAATTCCTCCAATTGCTTGTCGTTATCCCGTCTTTCAATGACCATCTCGTCGTACTCGCGTTGTAGCCTTTCGATGGTCCGTTGATTAGCGAATTTCTTATCCTCCGCATGTTTCTGTGCACGCTCAAGTTTTTCATGTGCATTCGCTAGTTGTTTCTCTAGGCGCTGAACTTTATCAGTTTCTTAAACCTTCTGTTACGTTCAGCCACTTACCTCTTGCTTTAGTCTCAATTCGTTCCTTTCAATTGTCTTTTCATCAAGCTGGTCACGAAGTTCAGCCAACTCCTTATGAGACACTTGCAATAGTCGAGCTTCTTTTTCAATCGATTGAAGTTGTTCAAGGCAACCGCGAACGTCCTGTGGCCTTGTTTGTCTAAGAACCTCGCTTAGGAGGAACGCTTACCTTTTCGATACCAAGAAGCGCATTTACTTTCGCCTGGAGATCTCGGACTTTAGATTCATGCATGGTTACTATCTTTTTTTCTTCTATGGCCGTTGCTGCCATCGTTGATATGGTCCGTTTTATGCGCTCTGGGGACTGCACTACACGAGATCGTGTGTGACTGATCGCATCCGAAATGCTAGTTATTTCACCATGAAGAACTTCCTTAAGGCAAAAATCGGCGGTTTTCACATGGGAAATATCTCAAACTTACCCGGCGCTTGATTAGAGCATTTTTCTCGGCCTTGAGTTTCTCGACCTCCTGTACTGCCGCTGTCTGAAATTCCTTAGTGGCAAACATCTTTGCGCGTAGAGCATTATTCTCGTTTCTCAAATTTTCGCACAGCGGCTCATCTTCAGCAATTTTCGCCCTGATCATTGATCGCTGAAGGGAAGATTACTTAATGCCGAGAACTTACTTGAAATCGTCTAATTTCTGTTGCATTTCCATCATTTGTTCTGAAATATGTTTTTTCTCGATCAGTAGCGCATTTGAGTGCTCTCGGAGTTCTAGCACAAAGGGATTGCAATATTGTTCTGTGAATTTGACGAAATTGATAAATCCTGAGAGTAGGTTCAAAGTGCGTTCACGTTCAGGACTGTAAATATCCCTTGAGCTAAAGCCTTCAATCCTTGCTGCCCTTGCAAAACGAAAACTATCCTAACGTCAGATTATACAGTTACAGTCGCAGGGGAAATGGCATTGTCACAGGTGGTAGAGCAGGATATTACTTGTCAGCGCTGTTGCATATAGATCCTGAATAGGAGTTACAACTAGATGTTAACAGAATACAAGAGTACTACCTTACCTTTTCTTCTACTGGTGATGTGTCTAGGACGTCTTGGACTGGCCCCTTGAGAGAATCGTGATCCAATTCTGTCGCCTGACGAAGACAGGCGCAATAGAGGCCCTCGACGAAATCTTGCGTTGGACGGTGGAGCTGCTCTTGGCTTACGGTAATACCCCAAGCAGCGAGTGAGGCAATGACATCTGGAACAGTCATTGGTGGATATATGCCCTTCGCCATGGTGAGTGCAGGGAGCAGACGCGGGAAGTCACGGTCACGTGGCTGACGCGTAAAGGCGCGATTCACACGGGCCCTTTCTATGTGCAGCCATGTCCGGTCTTCCCCAAAATAACTTGCAGGAAGTCCTCAGGCGCAAGAACTTAAACCCTCAAACATGTCCCAGTCCAGCTGTTTATGCCGCAGAAAGGAAGGTGAGGTATTCCCTTTATACGCAAAATATTGCATTAACCCCCGGCAGAAGTCGAAATTCAGACCCGCGACCGTAACGTCAGGTTGGGAGTTGTTTGGAGGGCAAGAACTCTTGCTGATGATATTTAGGCAATGGATATTCTCAAGCTCTACCAACATTTGCCACAGCAGGCTTCAAGGAAGCCGATACTGCCATTGCAAATCTGAATCTTGACAGAATCTCCAGCGGACCTGCACCATCCACCCCTCTAAGCGTTGCAATGAAACGTCCTTCTCCAGATTACTTTGTAAATTCTGATTCATCCCCTCAGTCGCCAAAACGCCTTAAGAAAGATACCACCAACAAAGAGAATATCTACGCCTCCGATACGTTTAAGGGGCCGTCTCAGCGTTGGCATGTGGGGAGCGACGATGACTCTCGGACATCCCGGACCTCAGAACGAAATCCATTTGCTAGGCTAAATGAGAAGCAACCCCCTGTACGCTCTTTGGTGAAGAATGGATGCGCTGATAATCACTTGGACCTCGCAGAGGTATGCCGGTTTTGATATTGACAAGAGCTAGATTTTCAGCAGGTAAATTGACAGAAGTCTGTTGAATCATTACATAAGATTTTCCGCCATAATCAAGAATTGCAGTCATCGGTGACAGACACTGTACTAAAGTTTTACAATTCGGTCTCCGATGACGTGGACATTGTAGTTCTTGAACGTGTCAGGTATGATTACATGCAGCGTGTTAAATGGGGGCTAATTCATCGCATTAAAGGGGTGTCTTGTCCAACCGTATTAAAGCCATCACAGAGGAGTTAGATTTCCGTAGTAACTCATTTGAATGCGGCGTCAACTCAAAGGGCTTGAGTGATATCCCGGTCAAACAGGTCTACCCTGAAAATGGCTCGCCATCAAGCAATAATAATTCTATGCATCTAACTCAGGAATGTCTTGAACCGCAGGATGTAGAATTCAAACGTCATTCGGCCTCTGGCGCAATTCCACGGGCACAGCCTTCGCCACCTTTATCCGACACCAGAGATCATGATGACTCCTGCATCGACATCCAACACCGTACGACTGTAATTGTTTCAAATACGCCCGATCGATCAAGCTCGTCGTGCCTGGATCTCCAAGAAAATCTTCATTTTAAAGAAGCCAAGCGCAAATTGAAGGAAGTTTTCGGACTGTCCTCTTTCCGTGAAAACCAATTAGAGGCAATCATCCGCACATTAGAGGGACGAGACGTACTGATTCTCATGCCCACTGGTGGGGGGAAAAGCCTATGTTATCAATTACCTGCCGTCTGCGATAGTGGCAAGACACGAGGAGTAACTGTCGTGATCTCTCCTCTCCTGGCTCTGATGAACGACCAGGTGGATTCCTTGAAGCACAAAGGAGTAGACGTTGTTCTCTGGAGCTCGGAAACAACAAATAACGATGCAAAGCAACGTTTATCCTCTGGCGTATCTAAACCCCGCCTGCTGTATATCACGCCAGAAAAGCTGAGGGATAGCGGTGTCAGTCGAAGTGTGCTCACGCATTTGCACCGCACAAATAGTTTAGCTCGCTTCGTAATTGACGAAGCGCATGTCATTTCGACATGGGGCCAAGACTTTAGGGACGCTGTAAGTGCGGCTGTCCTTGAATTTTGATAGCTGACCTTGACACACAATATAGTACCGCGATTTGATTTCTCTCCGTGTTGATTATCCGAACGTACCGATAATGGCACTCACGGCGACTGCCAACCAAGTTACTATCGACGACATAAAAAAACGTCTTCGGCTGAATGATTGTGCCTTCCTCAAGTCCTCCTTTAACCGTACGAACCTGAACTACAGTATCACCAACAAACGACCGAACATCGTTGTCGTGGATATCATTAAATTCATCAAGGAAAAGCATCCGAACAAGACTGGTATCGTATATTGCTTAGCCAGGAAGACTTGTGAGAAGGTGGCTACGAAACTGCGAGAAGGTAATCTGATTGCACGACACTACCATGCGGGAATGTCCTCCGACGAAAAGGACATCGCACTCAGTGAATGGAAGGCTGGCAGATGCAATATAATTGTAGCCACGGTATGATCCCTTCCTTTGGCGCGCGAATTGGTAGAAACCCCCCTTCACAGATCGCTTTCGGGATGGGGATTGATAAACCAGACGGCGAGCGAAACCCTTGTACACACAAATGCAATTACTCATTGTAAATTAGTGCGCTTTGTGATACACCACGACTTACCGAAGTCCCTTGATGGGTGAGTATGCTCTATTTCTCAAAGATGTCCGCCTAAGAAGAATGCGAAGTTATTATCAGGAGACAGGGCGCGCGGGTCGCGACGGAAAACCTGCCGATTGTTTGCTCTGTATGTCCTGCATGTGCAATTCTACTGCTCTTGTTTGACTGGTAGAAGACTACTCGTTCTCCGATTTCCATTCACTTAGAAATATGATAGAGAAGGGACAAGACGGACAACGAGCACCAAAAGAAACCATTGATCGTCAACTTTGCGAAGTACGCAAGGTTGTTGCCTACTGCACAAACCTCTCTGACTGTCGGCGGGTCCAACTCCTCCACCACTTTGGAGAGAAATTCAATAAAGCAGATTGCAGGTCCAGATGCGATAATTGCAACTACAACGGACCACTTGAAAAAAAAGATATGACGATCATAGCGACGAACGCAATTCAGACCATTCGTGCGCTCCGCCTACGCAAGGAAAATGTAACTCTGGACGCCTGCAAATGCATCTTATCAGGATCAAAGGCTACCACCGTCCTTAATCGAGGCTTTGATGCTCTGCCGGCATATGGTTCAGCACATGATATACCCAGGGAGCTTATTGAGTTGATGTTGCAACGGTTGCTTTCACTCAACATCCTCACCTATTTCAATGTCGAGCACGCCAATGGTTTTCACACTAGTTACATTGAGGTCAATTGGATTGATTTGTATTAATGAGATCCTGCTGCTAATCCTGTACCAGTTAGGTCCTAATGCGGAGGACCTGCTGTCAAAAAACGCATCGATTATAGTTGATTGGCGTCCTCGAGGAGGGAAGGTTCCTAGGGCTGGCAAACAAACTCGTCCTCCACCAAACAACCACGATTCGCATCAAGGAGGGGATCAAAGCACCCAAATCGACTTTGATGATGCCATTGGAATGTTTTTGGATGGTGGTGAAATTTTTGATGATGAAATCGTAGAAGATGATGGCAATTTAACAAGTAACCAACCTGATCCTACCTTGATATATATCCAACTCTGTCAACTACGAACAACAGTAAGTCTGAAATTTGACAAATTCGTCATTATCATAAGACGTGATCGATCGATTTAGTTGGCAACAAAGAAGAATTTAGAGGAAGAGGACATCCTAGATGATGAAATTATGCAAATGCTCAGTGTCGCTTGTCCGACAGGTATATAAAGATGCCACGACATAGTTAACAGTCACTAATCCTTTCTTAGACGTTGACGAATTCAAAGCGATAATGACAGCCGCACTTGTTGATCGAGTCTCTGATGAAGGTCTTCTTACGAAATTCGTAGACTCGAAATTCTACCAATACGGAGCAGATTTTCTTAAACTTATCAGGGCAGCTTCAGGAAAGACTTAAACGTACGTAGAATATTAACCTCAAAGGCATCGATTTTTAGATATTCTACTAAAAGAAATTCAAATCCTTAAAGTAGTCATGACCCATACATAATCTTGCAATACACTCCGTGCCATACATCTATGTCGATGTGTAATTCCTTGGACAAGTCAGAGACAGAACACCATCAACAAGGTTTACTCTTAGTAACCACCCCCGCTACGATCCGATCTATGTAGTGCCATCTGCCTGCGTTGTGTATCTTCTAACTTTGGACAATTGGAAATACTGTGTCCTAAACCTGATATAATACAGATGAGTAGATCTATGCGGAAAACAGTCTCACTGACCTCCACAAACAGGGCAGCCTCTGAGACCAGCTCCTTGCGCAATTCTGGGATCCTCAAGGTTCAACAAGAATGGGGGTACCCTGCGAACGCATATGAACGTTACAGGAAACGGCTAACATAACCACATTACTGACTTCTGACCTGCCTCCATTAGGAGATATTTGAGATCCAGCAAAGTTTGTTCAGGTGTATTCATATTCACGAAGGTTGTTGCTATACCCGTCTTTCCGCTTCGTCCAGTGCGACCTATCTGATGGACATAATCCTCAATCTCCTTCGGCATAGAAAAGATTATAACGTGCTGGATGTCGTTGAAATCCAGCCCCTTGGACGCGACTCCAGACGCCACCATCACATCTTTAGCACCGGACTTGAACGCCCTGATGGCATACTGACGTTCTTCCTGGGCTACATACTTCATCAGTGTGTATCCTATATTTAACCAAAATTAACATACTCTTGGACCCATGAATCGCCACAGCTTCAATACCTTTGAGTAGAAGGTATTCTTGGATATCTGCGAGAAAAGAAAGGACGGAACTATATGTGAATTCTATTCTCACACATACCATCAACTTCGTTCTTGTTTTCACTGAAAATAATGACAGGTGGCGGTGTCTTCTGAAGACATTCCAGGAGATAAACCATCTTCGCTTCCTGCTTCACATATTCCACAACTTGTAGTACGTCAAGATTTGCAGCCCCGGCACGACCAACATTGACGAGCACAGGTTTGGTCAAAGATTGTTGTGCAAACTCTTGAATTTTCCTGGGCATTGTAGCGGAGAACAGTAATGTCTGCCTTTGACGCTGTACTTTATGGGTACATATTTCTCCTGCATATCCAAAGACATACCTTAAAGAAGCTCATAATATTGCGAACGTCATCCTCGAAACCTAAATCTATCATCCGATCAGCCTCATCCATGCACAAAAATTTGCAATTGTTGAATGTAAATCGCTTTTTTTCGAGCATATCAATTAACCTTCCAGGAGTTGCAACGACTATGTGTAAACCCTTGTCCATGACATGACTCTGTTCATTCATCGAGATGCCGCCGATACAAAGAAGCGTGTTCAGTTGAGGATATCTGTTATCTGTCGCAAGTGCCGAACACCATGTCACCACGTTCTCATACGTTTGAGTGGCTAATTCTCTTGACGGGCATAAGATTATGCCCACTGGTCCCTCACCCCTGACAAAAGGCAGCTTCATCTCTTCCTCCGAAGCCAACATAATTAATGGCAGACAAAAAGCTAAAGTTTTTCCCGAGCCAGTGAACGCGATTCCAATTAAGTCGCGTCCGGAAAATCTATATATAGACTGTCTCGAAAAGAGTTCATGAACAGCGTATGAAACTTACGCAGCAGGAATGCCTTGCAATTGAATAGGAGTTGGATCGACTATTCTCTTCGACCTTAGAAACTGAAGAAATGGCTCGGGTATTTTCATATCCTGCCAGTTACCTGAGACGCGGCGAAGCCCAAACGGCAAGAAACGTACCGCAAAATTCTCTATGGGAGGCGGAATGTCTTCCCCATCGACGAGAATGTGATACTTCTTGCGAAGCTTTTTATGTTGTTCTTCACCACGCTCTCGAATATACTTGGGTGGCCGCCAGCTAAGAAACCATCAAGTCGATAGTATTATTGCTATGAAAGCACTTTACCTTGTCTTCAGCGGTTCCGTGTACTGTATCCCCTTGGCTAACTCCATATCAGAAACCAACTTCTTCCTACTTCGTATAGCTTCGAGAATCTCAGCGTCGACCTCTTCGGCCTTCTCTCCCGCAGTCTTTTTTGCATCTTTTCATCGTGTTATTTACCATTGCCAACGCTTGCAAGGTTTACTGACCCTCAGCGGCCTTTCGCAAATGAACTTCTTGTGCCTCCATCAACAATGTTCGCTCCTTTCTTGCCCTTTCTCTGAGTAGCTCGTCTTCCCTCTCTACATCTTCGTGCTCCTGAGAACCGTCATATTTCTTTGATTTCTCCTTTTCCGCGCTCGAACTCCATGAAGTGAGTTTTGCAAGCTTCTCTTGCCGTCTCTTAATGACAGGAATATATGGCTCGTATGTTTCGTCTTCGTCATCAAGCTTGTATTCAGGCGAGGGTGAGCGTTCCAGACGTCTGGACTTGGAAATGCCCATGATCTCATGTAACCCTAACCATACTTATTAGCAGGGTCCTTTTATCAACTGATTTGTATGGTGATATTTTATATGTCATTTAGCCATGTCTAAGTAATCTCCAAGGCAAGACTGGTCAGCGGTAGCACAGTCTTCAGCGGGGAACAATGCCGACAGCGACATGTGAGCACATATGATCGGGGAATACACACTGTCTGTTGGCTATTTCCTTGGGTTTCACTGACCCGTGCCTGTAGTACACTGTATTTTAAGAAGCTACATTTGAACCCCTCCAACCTCCAAAAAGCAAATGTTTTAGTAGTATATGGTTGCTGACATATGGTCGGGCCGTTCGGAACGGGTCTGGTGGCCGGTTTCTCACTGGTAACCGGCAAATCATGGAATTCGACCCCACTGTCCATCCCCATCGTCGATGTGCGTATATCCACACCAGATCTATCGAATGCTGATTAATTCCGTAGTCAATCCCCTCACAAATGAGTACATCCTTGTTTCTCCTCATCGTAATAAGAGGCCCTGGCTGGGCCAACTCGAAGCATCTCAACCATCAACGTTGCCTCCGTACGACCCAGATTGCTATTTATGCCCCGGAAACCTGAGAGCTGGAGGAGAAATAAATCCCGACTATACTCAGACTTTTAGGTTTCAAAATGATTTTGCCGCAATTCTGCCTCCTCCAGCACCTCCAGCACCTGCAGCGTTACACTCGTTATTCCAGGTCCAATCGATAGATGGTGATTGCGATGTCTTGGTATTTCACCCCAGACATGATTTGACACTTGCGAGGCTATCTATTCCCGATATCGTTAAGATCATCGACGAATGGATATCAATATACCAAGAAAGGGGCAGCCAAAAGGGTGTCAAGTATGTTCAGATATTTGAGGTAGTGAAGATCTTGAGTTCAATCGCTGAGTAACACTGAATGCCGGAAGAATAAAGGTTCGATCATGGGATGCTCCAACCCCCATCCTCATGGGCAAGTTTGGTCTCTGTCTGAGATACCTACGATTCCATCCAAGGAATTAGAATCGCTACGACGCTTTTCTTTGTCTGAAGTCGGCCCATCGAGGGCTCCAAAGGGACCAAAAGGTGGCCTAAATTATTGTGCCGTAGAGTCCTGTTCACTCTTGTTACACGCAGAGCGACCTTGTCTTTTGTGCGAATATGCTCACGCAGAATTCCAGATGGATCAGGAAAGCGGCCGTATTGTTACTTACAACAAGGACTGGGTGGCCGTAGTGCCGTGGTGGGCAACTTGGCCCTACGAGCTACTGTGTAAGCTCTGTATATCTTTATAAAGGCGAGAACCGCTCACCAGGCTCGTTACATCATCAGTGCTTCCCTACAAACGCCACATCGAGTCATTGCTGCACTTGACGCCAGCTGAGAAGCTTTCATACGCGGAAATTTTATTCAACGTAACGACATGCTATGACAATTTATTCTCGTGCTCGTTTCCCTATTCCATGGGCATTCATCAGCAACCAATACCTTGTTCAGATGCCGAAACAAAGGATGATATGGACATAGCTCATTTACATGTTCACTTCTCTCCACCATTGCTGCGTAGTGCAAATGTAAAGAAATTCCTCGTAGGGTGAGCATGACCTCTTTTCCTTCATGTGCAAGCATTTTGAAATAAATAGATTCGAACTGATGGCTGAGGCACAACGTGATTCTACTCCAGAACAGGCGGCGTCGAAACTACGCGAGTGCTGCGGTAAACATTACTTAGATACTGTGTAACTCGTTTACGAGCGCTTAAAGTCATCTACCATCAATCTGTAGCCACATGGACCAATGACGTTTTTCTTCGTCATTGCCTTGAAAAACCCAGTTTATTCTTTTGATTTCTGAAAACCCTTCTTCCTCACACGGTTCTTCGTAGTTTTCGAGGAAACTTGTAAAAGCCGAGTAAGGTAATAGTTTCCGAGCAGGCTGTTACATAATTAGGGGTAGATGGGTGGTAAAAAAACAAAATACGTCACCTCATTCGCGGCTATAGAAGGAGGAAGGTTGAATGCACGGTAAAGATTGTTGTGCCATGCCAACTCGATCGAGCCAGTGAAAATGAAACACCTAATAACCGTTGTCTATTGCTGGACTTTAACATTTGAGTATACTGAAATATACCTGACAGGGATGTCGAACTCGCGTGCGAGATCGATATACACTTTCCGAGTCATCCTATTGCGGTTTGTGTTGTCTTCTTGCCATCAATGACCGAGCAGAACAGGCAGGATGCTAACCTACCAACGACACAGCTGCGTTTACTTTTCAAAACATCGCGAACAACCCTCACACAATTGCTGCGATTCTTAAGGTCGTCTTGATTTACATGCGTGTAGCCAGAGTGTTCAAAAAAACGGCGAAAGAAGGTCGTTTTACCCAGGCATGGATATCCCGTGAACAGTACGATCTCCTCCCCGGACGAAGATGGAAGCAAAGGTCTGGATGTAGGCGTGAATAATGGCACTTGATCAAACGTCAACGACAACTCGTATTCGCAAATAGAAGAAATTATACAATCTGGAAGCGCAGATACGTGAAACCCAGGTAGGACGACTCTTTGATGAGCGGGAAGCTGCAGAAAATATTCCTGAATACAGAGTAATATAAGTCACGGTTTTCGGCGGGTGTATCTTAATTACTTCGGGTGTATAGAATCGTAGGCCAATGTTCAGCGCCCATTTGCGATCTGTACTGGCGAAATCCGCTTTACTCTTCGTGAATTGTCTACCGGCGGCATCTCCAACAAAAAACGACGTAGATTTATCTGCCATGTTTCCACAACTCAGTCACGGTACAAACTATGATTGCGCCCACCAATTTCAAGGCCGCTCGAGCGGATCATACGTTCAAGTTCATACCATATGCCGGGCATCGGTTTCCGGTAACGATCCTTTGCTGTTGCAGCAAACAATCGAAAGGGTATATCGGGCAACTACACTGGTTGAGACAAAGTAAGACATGAAGTGGTTAATGACATACGGCAGCCGCAATAAGAGATATTTTCTGTCTCCATTTCTTAAGCGCTAAGGCATTGATTGCTTGGTTGGAAACGATGACAATGGTATACCTTAAGTGCAAGGTGCGTTAGCCTTCTAAAAAGCAGGATGAGCGCCAAATGATTTACCCTGCCTCATGAACTTCCTTCAGCTTTGAGGGAACGTTCGACCTCCACCAGTGCCATTCTGTAGCTGCATTGTTTGATTCGATGAGGGTGCCATCAAGGTCAAAGGCTGCAACATTTGCTGCATTAGTCGGTTGAAGGTTGGTGCCATGTAAACAAGACCGTGTCTCTCCGAGAGGTTCCAGCCACTTAAACGTGCCCTCTGGGGCGGAAGCACTGGTCTGTCGATCGAAGAAAGGATGGACTGTCGCCGTGGTCAGTTGAGTTCATGATGCATTTGTAATTTACCTTTCAAGGCCTTAGATTGTCGTTCTCCAGGTTGGTCGCAGTCCCCTTTACGCTTTCGTTGTGGATTCTGACCTGGACTCAAGTGAACACAAATGCATCAGAGATTGTTATGCAAGGGCCTCACCATCAAGGTTCCTCGCCTCGTTCATCCCAGAGCCGTGTCTGGTAAGTACTGAGAATCAATATAAGTAAAATAGAATCCTTGGCAAGCTCGTCTATCTTTTTTTGGTTAAAATCAATGATGTGGGACCTCGAACACCATCTCATTCAACTCCTTAATTTTGTGTTACTAATAGTCATCTGACAGTCAAATTGTACTGAAAGATATTAGCAGGGAATCGGATTTACAATCTTGGCCAGCCATTTGATATCCTAATGGCTGATCTGCCATGTGCAGCCTGACAATACCTGATTAGAGTCAGGCCAGGCATATGATATCTAGCTTCGAATTGATCGACATTACAAACATAAAAGTACAATTCTCAACACTGCACTTCAAATGCAAACTAGGACATGGTAAAAAACTTTGAGAGCTATCTTTCAATCATGTGTTCACGGCGTCAACAACATCAAGGAAAGAGCAAAAGACTTACAATCACTGTGGAGATCAGCGACCATCGCTTGATATGGGCAACTTCTCGCCCTGCGGTTCCAAAGTATCAAGATTCCATCTCTCCTTGGGCGCAGTGTCGGTAGCAAGTTCGGAATGAGGGACGATACGCGGCAGGGTGAGTAAGCGATTCGCAATGGTATATTCGTAGACACAGAACCGGGTGCCCAAAGCACTTAATCCATAGAGCTAGGGGATGGGAATACTTCCAGCAGTAAAGCCGAGAACCCTGTCGCGCATCCGATTGTCCGTCGCCTTGCGTGCAGAGTCCGTACTATATGCAATGCGGGTCCTGACCTCGATAAACAATACGGGAACCCTTCGCCATGTAATGAGGTAAATAATAGTGAAGTTGATAGAACCGACGACGCGTCTGAGGAGAAATTTGATAGTATTCGGAAGCTGGGAAGAGCTGGTTAAGGAGAGCGTTGAGTGGCCCGTAATTATCGGTTTCTTCGGTAGCGAACTTGTTAACCAGTTCGAACTGTAATGTGACGAATTCGGGCCGAGGCATATCCTAAACCATTAAATATTAATCAGCAAAATGCAGGGCGGGGATATGTCACAATCATTTATTGGCGTTGCAAGGTTGGAGGAATTGAAGATCCTAGTACGTTCAAGTTCTAATATGTCCACCACCATACCCCTAGCCGCAGGCCAGGCAAGGCTAGTATAACAGAAGCCAACAACTGATGCTTTCCTATTTCAGGACATCAGTACGAACACCATGGCACCTACTCCTCAATTGATCGGTAGCACAGAACTCTCCCCTTCAGAAGCCAGGCGAGTTACTACGCTCTACGCGTACACCATTGATTAGATCTTTATCACAAGGTGGATAACTCTGAAAAAATTGGTATATACTGATAGCGATGGCAAAGAGGTTGGCCACCACACCTTTCTGTGCATTATCCCACTCATCCAATTAAAAGAGACTGTGGGAATGCGCAGAGCGCAAGACGCGCAAATCTTCAGTTCCCGATGGTACTTGATTATTTGATATTACGAGTCTTTGTGGCTGACTAACTTATCCGTGTCCTGCAGCTGTGGCTATCCTTGTCATTCTGCGGTCCAAGACGAATGCATTTGAGCCATCAACTGTCATCATAGAACAGTATCGTCCTCCAGTGGACAAACTTGTAATAGGTCTGTTTGTTAGCTTCAGAGCACTTTTTATTCTAATAAAGCACTCTAGAACTCCCCGCAGGTGATCATCACGTTGGCGACATGTTATTGTTTCTTACATAGAGAAGGACTCATTGACGAAGGTGAAAGTCCAGAGAAAGCAGCTATTCGAGAGTTGTATGAAGAGACGGGTTACACGGCCACCGGTGTTATAGAATCATCACCAACTTTGGTAAGCGATCCTGGTACGTTGCATATATTGTGCTACATTACGATGGATCACTAATTTTCGACCAGGAATGACTAGCTCTGACATGAAGCTCGTTCTACTAGACGTAACAATGGATAACGAATTAGAGATGCCAGATCAACATTTGGCTGATGGGGAACACATTACAAGACGGGTGGTCGAGCTTCAGAAACTGGAAAGCGAACTTCAAGGTCTGATGTATATCATTTCTGTTGTCCGCTTTGATCGAAACAGTTTGTCAGAGTATGCCCGAAATGTAAGGATTATCCATTATTGAGATAATAAACCAAGTCATGCGAAATTTTAGAAGGGCTATGCTGTAGACGCTCGACTTTTCCATCTTGCAAAAGGTTACGCAATGGCGGCCGGGTTAAAGAAACTGTTCTGAACGACAGAAGCTATAATGGAAATACGATTAGACCGGGTTTCAACGTTTTGTCTTTCTAGTCCGTTCAACGTGAGCCCTGAGCTTCCGCTGTTTCTCCCTCAATGACACCTTTCTTTTCTTCCGCACTGCATTGCTACTAAGGATCATCATAATCGGCTTATGCTTGACCTTCTCCCTGTTGGTAGAACTACTCGGAACATTCTTCTTTTGCTTTCCTCTGTGAGACCCGAACTTTTCTCGGCCTTCGCGACCATTTTGAATCGAAGCCAAGCGCTCCGCATAGTCAGACTTCGCCTTCTTTCGAGGTCCAAGGATGTCATCTTCTGTTACAAAGACGTCTTTGTTACTATGGTCTGCTTCAATTTGTGATCTTTTAGCTTGGAGGTTTGCAAGTTTGCGTTTGGCAGAAGCCCCACCGCCAGCTTCCACTACCTTACTCGCTTCCTGTACGCGTAAGTCGTTCAATAGTGCAAAATCGGCAGGGGTCAATATCTGCATGGTGTAAGACATCGTACGAGTGCTAAGGCGCAAGCCGAACCTTAGTTGTTGCAAGCGTTGATATGGGAAGGACAGCCGTAGCTTTCTCCCGTTCTTTCGCATGTTTTACGTCGTCATCGTCGCTTTCACTGATAACGATGTCGCTATCTCCGTCTTCTACATCTATCCACCCTTCGGAAGCAGAATCAGAACTATTGTTCGAATCCGACGTCCAGCCTTCCCACGCTTCATCACCAGATGCAATACCGTCTTCTTCTCGTAGCTTTTTGAAATGGTCTTCAAGTAACTAGAGTCATTTTAAATACGATGAAAAATATATAACACGACAAATACGAACCACCAGTCCCTCGATATCCACAGCTGCTTCGGTATGGTGGCCAAAAGGAAGTACTGTTTTTGTTCCTGACATGCTCACTATCTTGCCCTGAAGTTGATTTACACTTAACCCATGTTGCTAGGAAAGTAAACACCACTTACTCTATCTCTTCTCTTCAGCAGCGATGGATTGACCTCCCGAAACAGATGTAACAAACCCCGAGCGGCTGCCACGATATTTTTGTCTTTGCTTTTTCTATATTCAACAAGGTCTCCCAGTAAATCCGCATCCATAACCCAAGGCTGTCGCCTTGATATCTCTCTGATTGAGTTCAAACCCGCTGCGATGACTTCGCTCGCGACACCTGGATGTACGAATTCTCGTGCCAACTTTTTTATGACTGGTTCCACGGCATCAGGTGGCGTCATTTCATGGATAGACTGTGCTAGAGCGACAAGGATTGATGGAATTCGGGGCTGGCGATGGGAAAGGAATTTGATTATATAGGTATAAAAATTCAGAACGCAGATTTTATGGATACTCATAACACGAGAGAGGAGTTGCATGATTAGGACTTTATGTTCCAAATCGTAATGCCTGTCGTGACGATCCATTAAACCGAATAATTTTTCTGCGAATGATTGCGGATCATGTAAGAGTTCAATCGCAGGAAACGTGGCCCTCTCGACTGTTTTGTTGCGCCCTTTCTGCCAAGAAAATTAAGACAAAAGCAACAAGCACGGCCACAGAAGCCCTTACTTTTCGGGCTTTTTCAAGGCGTTTCTTGAGCTTTTTATCCCCGCTTCTGGTTTTCTTATTTACTTCCCTTCGGTGCTGAAGAGCTCGCACGTCGATGACCTAAGCGGAATGAGTCGTACTTGCCGAGGCGGACACAGATAACGAAAAACCTGTTCGTTATCGCTCTCTTCCTGTCCGTCGTCAGAGTCTTGACTAATAAAAAAGTGAATGGAGGCACTTTGCACTTTCGTGCTCGGGTGGGTGCAACCCAGGGCTATAATAGCAACTGTCTTCCCATCCACCCTAGTAAAGTATCAATGGGCTTATACCGACAGGATGAACAAGGTATACCACACGCTTTTCTTCCATAATTCTTTTGCAAGTATGATAGCCCACATGGCTTCGTCCCCATTATCGCTTGCCTGGTCCATGCGAGTCCTATCTTTGCCAAACGCCACACGACTCTCCATGCCACGTTCCACAATGCAAAAAAGCATAGTCTGCATAGCTCTATTAAGTCTATGGTTCTTATGACGTGCGTTAGCAGTAAGGATATCCGACAAAATAGTACGACGTATGAGAAGACGAAGGGATGGTAGTGATGTACGAGGAAGCAATGGGAAAAGACATTTCAGGAGACTGTAAAGTACATAAGTTTGACGTATTTAATAGGGAAATCAAGGCTTACTCAATTGAGGACTCAACACCCTTGCTTCGCAGCATAACCAGGCTTTGCACGAGAGATTTTCTCATTTCATGAGAAAGGACATTGTAGTCGTCGACCAAAAGAGAAGACAGATGAGAAGGAAACTCAGCCGTTTCAATTGGGTAACATGAGGCGACCTGCGATATGAAGGCGATCAATTCTCTGAAATGGCCGGCTTGATCATCGGGGTTAAGTTTGAAAAGATGGCGAATACTGTTGTAATGGTTCCACTGCTGGAGAAACTCTTCCTTATATGCGGCTGGATCGCGTTTGATGAGGTTTTGCAACTGAGGCAGATTGGCGGTGAGCACGCCGCGGACCATAGCGGCGAGAGCAGAAAACTGCTAGGCAAACACGCGCAAGCAATGCATTTCCTCGATTTCTTCCACAAGAGGACCCGCTCGGAGCCCGTAATTCAACCAACTGGGCTCCCAAAGTCCGTCATCATTGACAGGGCCTATAACGATCTATTCGCTCCAGAGAATCCCTCGCTAAACTCACCACATTACCGTGACGTTGATTTGGAGAATGTTAACCTTAAGAGGCTTTCCTCTACATGGGCCCTGTCACACTCCCGTCTTGTCTATGATCTTAACCTGACCCAATCGGAACTTCTGCTGGAGCGCGAGCGGAATAAACGCTTGCGGGAACGACTTCATGTTCAATCAGAATGCGTCGAACGTTTGGAACAATCTCTTACTGATCACCAGCATCTCATGTCTGTCCTGGGCGAGGTTGGCTTGAGCGATTCCGTCGTCGCAATGGCGCGTGTTCTGGTGTCTGAAGGGCAAAACCCTATCGACGCGCTTGTTAAATCTATCAAGGAAGCTTCTACCCTCTCAGGAAGTGATTTGGCAGTCGTTTTACCGGCAGTCTCTGGACCCCGGACACAGGCGGAATATGTTGCGGCCTTGCACCTGTCACTTGACGCACGGAAAGAGCTTCGAAAGTGCAAGAAGATCACGAAATTCTGGAAAAAACTTGCACAACAACAATCTGAGTTATACTCTGGTATGGTGACTCCTTCGGTTTCTGCTCTCTCCTCCATATATGAGAAACTGTCACCCGAACGGCAAGACGCGGTTAAGGCGCTTATCAAACGTAGGGAGCAAGAAAGATGGAAAAACATGCCACGCAGTGGAGGCTTGGCTAATCCGGCGTCAGGACAGATATCGCCCGATTCTCCAGTTACTTCTCGACCTGACGAGGTGATAGCAAAGGAAGTCCGGTGTTCCGTGGTTGTGGATAATTTAAAGCGCTTACGGAGTTCCGAGGTTGGTTTGCGTTCTAATCAAGACATGGAGTTTCAGTCTCGTATTGCCTCGGAACGCCCTTTGGGCAAACAGAGTTTCTGTGCAGCGACTATCGTTAACAAAGCGCGCTATACGGCTTCGTATGCCTACTCTGAACGGCCGGGTGAGTCGAAAAGGAATCGAACTCGCATGATTTAAATGTATAACCTCTAAAAGCGTGCCGCAAATTTAGGTCCAGGATTCCGCTTCCGACCTTGACATAATCGTAGATGATACCGTGCTCCGACTAACTACAAAGTACAATGTTGCTCACTAGGTCAAGGACAGACTCTACACTATTCTTGTCTTTGGTATGAAGATCATCACCGAATCAGCTATGACTTAAACATCAATCATTATTGTACCGCACTACTATAACATTTGGTGTTCCATGAATGTATCCGGAAGATGTGGATATCATCAATGTGTGGTGGTATCTAAAGAGCTGCATGTCGTGCTTGGGGGGATGCCTGTGTATCAGTCTGAGACGGATCAGCATTTGACCCCCTATGTTCCGTCCTTCCATCCCTTCCCCGACCTCTTCCACGTAAGCCCCTCCTAGGTCTTCCCCTTGATCCACCGCGACGCCAATGTGTTCCACCGACGGTGTGAGAGGGAGGTACTTCAGTAGCATCAACTTCTCTGGCAGTAGCATTGTCTGAGGAAGTGGGCTTCCCCGAATCCCACTCCCTGCCCTGAGCTTTATCAAGCTTCCTTTTGACATTTTGTTCTCGAGTACGATTGACCCTTTCTTGCACCTCACGATTCTGGGCAAGTCGAGCGCGCTCCTCTTGCTCAGTCTTTCTAAAGGCTTCTTCATCTGCTGCCACGTCCTGGATTGATGTCAAGGGAACTCAGAGCAGCCAAAAAAACAAAAAATGCGCGTACCAGTCTTCTCTGTTTTATCTTTTCATTCTGAGCCTTCATACGTTGCATGCGTTCTGCAAGTTCCTCCTCACTAAGTTTGTCCTGTATGGTAACTTTTTACTTGGTGCGTTGGACGCAGTTGAAACAATGACCATACACGCTGAGATCCTCCCGTTTTAAAGCGTTCTGGATTAATATAAGGCTTCTCTTTCTTTTTCTCCTTCAAATGGGAGTCAGATGGCTGTTCGGCAGAGGCCGATTCATCGGCGGCTGAAACATCTAATGGTGATGACTGAGCTGGCTCTTCATCTGCAATCTGGAGCTGCTCCAATTGCAGACCAAGGGAGTTGTCTGGTGTGCTCGTCATAAGGGGAAAGGATGTGTATTAGGGTTATGGTTAGGTGTATGGATATGATGAAGGTGCATCGGGCAAATCAGGATGCCATAGTCCACCATGTCGCTGTCAAACAAGCTGTCCATTACCGACCTGTCATTGACGGGAAGGGTGTTGATACGCGTGGATTTCAATGTACCTATCCAGGGTGGAAAGATCACCAATCCTGCTGTAGGTGGACGCATATCTTCACCATTTGCCTCTTACTCATTATCTACGTTTCTAGCGCATCATCGCGGCTCTGCCTACTATCAATTATGCCCTAGAACATGGTCTCCATTCCTCGGTCATTTGTTTCCGTTCTTTGTAACACTCTCACAGGTGCCGCATCAGTTATATTGATGTCTCATCTCGGGCGGCCGGACGGCAAGGTTATCGAGAAGTATTCGCTTAGGCCTGTAGCTACAGAGCTCGAGCTCCAACTGGGAAAGCCCGTATTGTTCTTGCAAGATTGCGTAGGTCCCGATGTAGAGAAGGCCATTAAAGGGGCCAGCCCTGGCTCAGTTATTTTGTTGGAAAATCTCCGGTTCCACATTGAAGAAGAGGGCTCCGTCAAAAATACAGACGGAACTAAGACGAAGGCTGACCCAGCTAAAGTCGCAGAATTTCGAGAAAATCTCACGAAGCTTGGCGATGTGTATATTAATGATGCGTTTGGGACAGCACATCGCGCCCACTCTAGTATGGTTGGTGTCAAGCTACCCCAGAGAGCTGCGGGTTTCCTGGTAAAGAGGGAGCTTGAGTACTTCGCGAAGGCGCTGGAGAAGCCGGAAAGACCGTTTTTGGCGATTTTGGGTGGCGCTAAGGTCTCCGACAAGATCCAACTGATTGAAAATATGTTAGATAAGGTGCGTTAGGCAAAGACGAACATCAGTGTTGCATTACAACCATCGTAACTTAGGTTGACTCTCTCATCATCTGCGGAGGCATGGCTTTCACCTTTAAGAAAACGTTATACAACATTCCCGTAGGTCAATCTCTTTTTTTCGTGATTCGCATACCTGATGGTAGTTAGATCGGCAATTCGATCTTCGATGCTCCGGGGGCAGATAAAGTCAAGGGCCTTATTGAAAAGGCCAAAACGAACAACGTCAAATTGGTTTTCCCCGTTGACTACATTACGGCCGAGAAGTTCGACAAGGATGCAAAGGTTAATTGCGACGTACGCAAGAGTTCGTAATTTTCTAACGATTAGTAGACTGGCACTGCAGATGATAAGACTGGAATTCTGGATGGTTGGATGGGTCTGGACGTTGGGTCACAAAGCAGAGAACTATTCAGAGATACTGTCTTGGAGGCGAAGACTATTCTGTGGAATGGGTATGCCCCCGACAGAGAGGTAGACAGCATCACTAACGTGTTTATAGCCCACCTGGAGTATTTGAGTTCCCTGCCTTTGCTGGCGGGTCTGAATCTCTGCTCGAAGCAACCATTGAGGCCGCGAAAATTGGCACAACCGTTATCGTTGGCGGAGGAGACACAGCAACATTGGTTGCCCAGCAAGGTGCCGAAGACAAGCTTAGCCATGTCAGCACTGGTGGGGGTGCCAGTTTGGAGTTGCTGGAAGGAAAAGTACGCGGAATGTTACTTTCTCTACGCATTTCTGATTACCAATTCAGATTCTTCCGGGTGTTGCTGAGCTAAGCCTGAAGGAATAAAGAATGATTAATGAAGTGGGAGAAATCGGAATTAGTGTATTAGATTTTTGGAAGAGAATAAGTAAATTAGCATGATGTGCGAGCGGCATGGACAAAGCCGGACAAACATAACATTACTTCGCTGCTCCAGGCTTGCCAGTAGTCAAGTCAATGGCGCGCAATCGTCGGCGTGTGGCTCGTATAAATGCGCAAAAACCCACAACACATTCAGGTTCACCAACGCGCTCAAATTCCCCTATTCACGTTGATGGCACTGAGGCCGAAAATGTTACAGCCGAAGCATGCCCAGCCTGTACTGATCTGTCGAAACAGACATCGGGCGGGCTTGACAAGGAAAGTTGGATTAGGTGTGATGCCTGCAAAACATGGTACCACTGGAGGTGTGTAGGGAATGAGAGCGACGTTGAGAGTATTGATAAATGGTAAACCATTATATTGATTCGAAATTGTCTTATATTTGTGTCACAATAGGTATTGTCTATCATGCCTTGCAGCTGATTCAGCCCGCGCCATCACTTTCAAAGCACCTGCTCGTAAATCGTCTCGTAGAAAAGTACAAAGAGACTATGCCAATCTTAATTCGGGACATTTATCCGACCCTCATCGTTGGTTGAAGATGCTCGAAGGCAAAGTAATTAAAACAGATCCTTTCAACCGCATGACTGGCAGCTCAGTGGATATTAATTGGCTGGAAAATGACGAGGATGCTATGAAGGAGCCTATCGTTATTGAGAAACCTGAAGGCTTAGGCATGAAAATGCCACCGAAGCAGTTCTCGGTCCAAGATGTCGTAGATCATGTCGGAGCAGAAACACCTGTTGAGGTTATTGGTATTTTTCTCCTTTCTATGTCAGGGGTAAGGACTAATAAACGAATGAGATGTCGCGACGCAGTCCACTTCTCCCGGATGGACGCTCGGGAAATGGGCTGAGTACTATAAGCTTGAACCGGCTTCGCGTGAAAAAATTCTCAACGTAATATCTCTGGAGATATCGGAGACTCCGTTAGCAGGGATGATTACGCCACCTCGCATCGTGAAGGAATTGGACTGGGTAGAAAACTTCTGGCCCGCCACAAAGAAAGGGACGGGACACGTTTATCCTAAAGTGCAGTTATATTGCCTAATGGGAGTTGGATCGGCCTGGACGGTGCGCGGTTGCAGTATCTGAATGTCCCCCGCCTTTACCGACCATTTCTCCCAGGATTGGCATATTGATTTTGCTGGCTCTTCTGTATACTATCATATACTGCATGGCTCAAAGGTAACTGCCATTCATGTCGCAAACGTCTTCATGTAATGAGGTAAAATCAGGTATTCTATTTCATTAGACCTACACCATCCAATCTGGCAGCATACGAAAAATGGTCTGGCACAGAACTGCAAAATCATTCATGGCTGGGTGACCTGGTTGACGAAGTCTTCAGAGTCGAACTTACAGAAGGAAATACTATGATCATCCCTACTGGCTGGATCCATGCAGTGGTATGACTGTACGAATCATAAACAAGCTAAGCTCATTCTCCGGTAGCACACGCCGATTGACAGTCTGGTGTTCGGTGGTAATTTCTTACATTCTTACAACGTCTCTACGCGTAAGACTTCGCTTCATTTGTAACGAGAAGGGTCATAATTCTTTCCCTAAGAGCTCAAAGTGCGGAGCATCGAAATAGCGACGCAGGTACCCAAGAAATTCAGATTTCCTATGTTCACGAGGTATGATCCACTGTCGACATTTCAATTTGGCTAATGGCTTCAGGTTGTGCTGGTACGTTGGGGATAACTATCTGCAAGAGTTGAAAGCCTCTAGTCAAGTATCTTTTTCTCGGACAATGACTTCAATACTTGCTCTTGCAGAATTTCTTGTTTCCGAAGCACGCCTGATAGAAAAGGGCTCGGAATATAGCAAGAAGGAGGCGCGGGATCAGGTTCCTAGCGAGCGAATTAAGGATGCGCCCGCAATGGCGAGAGAACTGCTTTGGAGAGCGAAGTTCGTCGTGCACGGGTCTGCGAGTGATGATGAAGGTGTAAAAGACAATCTTAAAGGGGGAAAGAGGAAGCGCTCTACTGAAAGTCCGGGAATTGACGACAACGCGACTTTTAAGAACTTTAAACCAAAGAAATGGGACAGCAATACTGAAAAGATTATTGGGAAAGAAATGCATTTGATTAGGCTTCCAAAGCCTGAAGGAGATGAGAAATGGAAAGAGAAATGGTCTGAATGGCGAACTTTAGAAGATGAAGATGGTGATGCACCAGTTGCACAGGTGACGCGTTTCCGTGATGTGCTGGTAAGAGTTCGCAAGACCTCGCGAGGGCTAGAACGACAGCGCATTGAGCGTGTCGTAGAGGAGCTGGTGTGGGATCACAATGCGGAACAAGATGGGACATAGCTTTATGTATTGTACATGTTTGTGGGAAAAAACATGTGGCCCTCCTACACCGCCGGTCGTATTGACCTGCCTCTGACAACATTTTTGTCGTGCCACCTTTCCCATGCAGAGACACGTCGTCCGAAATTCGCCTGCCGTCGGCTCTCGCCCAATCCAATCTGATATACCTTCATACGGCAGGCCTGAAGATACCCTGCCCGGAGAGCAAAACGTTGCATCTCTCCAATGTAGGTTGAAAAGACCTATATTACTTTTCCTGTGCTCATGACTCGTCCTACAGCTGTCTCTGCCCTACAGCATGAAAATTACCCTCTTCCTTCAGTATCCTCTCCTGAATACACATCTTACTACTCCGACGATGGTATTACCAGCTCTGTCCATGACTTGTCCGCCCTCGCCCACTTTTCAAATCTGCACATTAGTGGTCCTGAATCAGGCCATGTAGATCCTATCCACGGTACTGCTCCTTCTTTAGCTATAACGCCTATGCATCCGGCTCAAGCTTCAAATCCACCCCAACGATCGAGCAGTCGTTACATGCCTGAACATGGACATCATGTTTCTCATGATTCAGAATTTGGTGCCGCCAACCCGTCACACTTTCCACATTATCCCGGCCAGATTAGTTATAATGAAGATCAAGTAAGTATGTATTGCTTTGACGACCTTTTTCTTTCTAACTCATCTCCAGCGTGCTTGGCTTGACACACCTGAGTATAATCCTCTATATGCCGCGGCTTCCAGTGTGTTGGGGATGGGCCCACCCCCAGAACCTGCGCCTCTGGCGGGGGCAGCTTCTGGTCCTCCACAGTACCCTGATATAGCGACTGCAACTTCCGTCATGAATCACTACCAGCAACTTCCCGGAACTAACTCACACATACCCAACTCTTTGCCACTCCCAGTCGACGTTCCAGAACCAGAGATTGAATTCCGGCCAATGTTACAACGTGCTGCAACTTCCGCCTCCGTGTCACCTAGTTCCCAAAAGAACAAAGCAGTCGATTTATCCTCGCCTCCCTATACAAAAGAGTATATTGACCAGTATCGACAACGAATAAAAAACGATCCAGACCCGGAAGCCCATTTTTTATATGCCAAGTATCTGATTGATGCTGCGAAGCACATTCGGGCGACTGCTAGGGATCAACGAGCCGGAAAGAAGTATAGCGAAATATTAGTTGCTGAATCCCTCAAGGTTATTCGGCGTTTAGCCACTCAAGGAGATACCTATCATGAAGCACAGTTCTTTCTAGCCAATTGTTATGGAACAGGGGCGCTGGGACTACAAGTGGATCACGAGCGGGCCTACCATTTGTACCTGCAAGCAGCAAAGCAAAACCACGCAGCCGCAACGTATCGTGTTGCGGTTTGCAACGAAATTGGTGCAGGAACGAGGCGAGAACCTCCAAGAGCTGCTGCTTTCTACCGTAAGGCAGCTTCCCTTGGAGATACCGCAGCAATGTACAAGTTAGGCATGATCTTATTGCATGGTTCACTAGGAGATCAGAAAAATCCGAGAGAAGCCATAAACTGGTTGAAGAGGGCAGCGGAACAGGCAGACGAAGAAAATCCACACGCGCTTCATGAACTGGCATTGTTGTATGAACAACCTGATTCTTATCTGGTCCCGTACGATCCGGCCTACGCGAAAAGCCTTTTTACCCAGGCAGCTCAGTTGGGCTACACTCCGTCACAATATAAGCTCGGGCAGTGTTATGAGTATGGCATATTGACATGTGCTGTTGATCCTAGAAGATCAATAGCTTGGTATACCAAGGCCGCCGAAAAGGGGGATGCTGAAGCAGAGCTCGCATTGAGTGGTTGGTATTTAACAGGCAGCGAGGGGGTACTCAAGCAAAGCGACTCCGAAGCTTATCTGTGGGCTCGCCGTGCTGCGAACAAGGGTCTCAGCAAAGCCGAATATGCCGTTGGATATTATGCTGAAGTTGGTATTGGAATTAAGCAAGATATCGAATTCGCCAAACGCTGGTACATGCGAGCGGCAGGTGGGTCAATCTTGATAGTACTCCTAATTTCACGCGACCAACATAAGTCTGCAGCTCAGGGGAATAAACGTGCCATGAACCGATTGACGGAATTAAAACGTATGGGAAACAAACGATCAAATGCGATCAGGCCAACGCGCCAGCAAGCGAAGGATGAGTGTGTAATATGTTAGAAATAAATACCTTTCAATTATGATTACCAAATAGCCTAATAAGAGTAAACACCGGGTCGTTGTTACTTCAATCCATAGCAATGGGGGCTGATCAGTCCAAGCCAGGCCCTAACGAGAAAGTCTTTCATAATGAGGCCCCCATATCCGTATGTATTGACCGTCGTTTGTACGGTTTTCTGTTGATATATGGTGTCAGTTTTCTCAAGATGTTGTAAATCAACTGTCCGACCATATTCAATCTGCGGACGTCGTTCCAGAACGTCAATCAAATCTTGACGCCCACATTCGTTCCCGTATACAAGCCGAATTGGAGCATTTGCGCAAGGAGGAAGAGCATGTCCGCCAAGAAATAGAGTCTGCTTTAGAAAAAGAGAATTTGGATCGGGAAAGAGCAATGGGGGGCACGCTTTCGCAGAAGGATGAAGCTACTACTGGGGCAATTAAAAACAGCCCAGCGTTATTCGAGGATTTAGAACAGATACGGTTCAAGATTGACCGCTTTCATGCTCGTAGACGATTGGACCATATTCCTGAGGTGAGAAGCACGAGTGAAGCTGTTCTGTCTTGTTATAGGTAAGTCATGACCATCTATGTGTGCCGACTTGCCTTTTGAAAGATTATTTTAGATACAATGGAAACAAATCGCTCGATTGTTGGCAGGAGGTGAAGTCATTCAAAGACGCGGTTATCTTAGTGGAACAGGTAAGTAGATTTCCGACCCCTGTTGAAGCAACCTCATCCAGGTTACAGGAACACCTCAAAAAATTCTGAAAGATTGACGCTTATAGATATTTTTCGTGTTTACATGCTAAAGCCATATTATTCATCATCGCCATTAAGTCGAGAAATAGCAGTTTCGTAGGTTGATATTGATTGTCGTTGCATCTCGTTCGCCTGCCAACTTTTCTTCCTAAAGTATTTTTGAAGTGATGGTCCCAGGAACTCCGAGTTATCACAGGGGTCAACACCGTTCTCCAACTGGCTAACCGTTGTCAGATCCATTTCTTCGCTCGCAGTCATGTACGCGGAGCCAAGACTATTGGTCGAGAGTGTCTTAGCCACGGTCTCTGATACAGAAGTGGCATGTCCCAATCCTGTGGGCGTGATAGACGCCTTCACTACTTCATTCGAAACTGGTTTGGAAGGGGGGCGAGTCCGCCGCAGTCGTTTAGGTTTGGAAGGAGTCCGACCTAACTCGGGGCGACGCTTGTCCCGTGACGTGGAAGATACTGTCACTTTCGTGTTTGTGTTCGCAAACCTGACTTTTGTCTCTGGAGGAGGGGTGATCAAAGGTCGATACGAATCGGAGTG
>QFEO01001589.1:0-10317 GCA_003316615.1 Amanita pseudoporphyria
CAAAAAACACAATCTTATTACCAGAAAACTTTCAAAACCAATCGAAATGACAAACGCAGACAGATCGCCTAACAAGCAAAGAAAAGCAACCCATGTCGCACAAGTACAAATGCAATTACCAGAATACAAGCATGAGGAAATCATCGAAGCCCTCGTCCTAGAATTAGGACACAACCAAATGTTACTAGGAATCGATTGGCTAAAACATCATAACCCAAGCATCGATTGGAAAGAACCCAGCCTTACATTTGACAAGTGCCCCATGGCCTGTTGCCAGAATTTGTTATCGGTAAAACAAACCCAGCAAGCTGAAATCGATGAAAACGGCATATCAAAAGGAATCAAACCGGATTACATCAAGCCCTTTCAACACCTATTCGACAAAACAAATTTTGACAAACTCCCAAAGCGAAGGGAATGGGACCACGAAATAAACCTCCTACCAGACGCACCTACAAGTCTCCCAGCCAAGACATACCGAATGACACAAGCAGAAGAAAAAGCACTAGACGAATTTATAGATGCAGAACTAAAAGCAGGAAAAATTCGACCATCAAAATCACCATTTGCAAGCCCATGCTTCTTCATAGGGAAAAAAGACGGAGGACAACGACTTGTCCAAGACTACAGAAAAGTCAATGAAATCACAATCAAAGACAAAACACCTCTACCACGCATAGACGAATTATTGGACACCCTACAGGAAGGAAAATACTACAACAAAATGGACATCATCTGGGGATACAACAATGTGCGAATCAAAGAAGGACATGAATGGAAAGCAGCGTTCCTAACCCCTAGAGGACTCTTCAAACCGACAGTTATGTACTTCGGACTGTGTAACTCTCCAGGAACATTCATGCGCATGATGCAGTCATTGTTCAGAGATCTGATAGCTCAAAAGAAATGTGGTATCTATATGGACGACATTCATGCCCAAGGACGCACATTAGAAGAACTAAAAACCAACACAATCGAAATCCTTAAAATCCTAGACGAAAATGATCTATACATCAAAGAATCGAAATGCTACTGGGAAGTAACCGAAGTACCGGTCTTAGGTCACATCGTTGGAAACGGCCAAACACGCATGGAACCCACAAAAGTCAAGACAATCCTCGAATGGCAAACACCAAAGAACAAAAAAGACGTCCAATCCTTCAATGGATTCTGTAACTTCTACAGACGATATGTCAGGAACTATTCAGATATCGCCCGGCCCATCACAAAACTAATGGGAAACACGCCTTTCAAATGGGATGATACAACCCAGAAATCATTTGAAAAACTAAAAACCACTATCGCATCAGAAGAAGTCATCGCCCAACCCCAGCCAGGGGGACAATACAGAGTCGAAACCGACGCCTCAGGATTCGCTATAGGGGGAGTACTTTACCAACTACAAAACGGAAAATGGCAAACAGTAGCTTTCACATCAAGAACCATGTCACCAGCCGAACTTAACTACGACATATACGACAAAGAACTCCTAGCCATAGTCCACGCAGTCCAAGAATGGCGACACTACCTCCTAGACGTTGAAAAACCCTTTGAAATATGGACAGACCACAAAAATCTATCGTATTTCCGCCAGCCTCAAAAGCTGAACAGCCGCCAAACCCGATGGTACCTTCGACTCCAAGACTACAACTTCACGCTCCACCACATTCCTGGATCCTCCAATTCTAAAGCGGATATCTTATCAAGATTACCATGGTACAAGCCGACACCTTCCAACACAGAAACCACGCTCCTACCAGAAAAACGCTTTATTAATCAATGCCGACCAATGATAAAATTGTTTCAGGTGCAACAATTCTGGAAGGGAGGTGCAACGCACATAAAAACCACAACAATTACGACGACACTACAACAAAAAATACAACAAGACCAGAGAAGAGAGTCAGCAGTACGGCAACAGAAAGACAAACACCCAAATGATTTTAGAGAAGAAAACAAAGTCCTCTACTTCAAAAATAAGACATACGTCCCGCCAAGTACGAAATTGAGAGAACAACTACTACAGGAAAACCACGACGCACCAATAGCTGGACACCCAGGAATATTCAAAACGCACGAACTAATCAATTGCAACTATTGGTGGCCCTCGTTACTCAAAGACATCAAAAAATATGTCGAAGGTTGCATAACGTGCCAAAAAGATAAAACCTCAAGACAAAAGAAAGCTGCACCACTCAACCCACACTCCACCTCAACAGAACCATGGGAATCAATATCCCTAGACATCATAGGACCACTACCAGAATCAAATGGGTATAACGCGATACTCGCAGTCATCGACAGAAGCACAAAGATGATACGATTAATCCCAACAACTACAACGTTATCAACAAAAGGACTGATCGACATATACCTCAAAGAAATCTGGAAACTACATGGAATACCAAAACAAATTACGAGCGACAGAGGACCCCAGTTCGCATCCAACCTAATGAAAGAACTATGCAAGAAACTAGGAATACAACAAAATATATCCACCACATATCACCCACAGACAGATGGACAAGTAGAACAATCCCACCAGGAAACAGAAACATTTCTCAGACACTACATCAATCATCTACAAGACGACTGGGAAGATTGGTTAGCCATAGCCGAATATCAATACAACGATAAGGAACACTCTACAACAAAGCATACACCATTTTTCCTGAATTACGGTCAACACCCATGGAAAGGAGAAATAACAATGCAATCAACCCAGAACGAAAATGTGGACGACTTTGCACAGCTCTTACAAAAAGCTAGACAAGATGCCAACGCAGCGGCAAACCTATCCACAATTCGATCAAAAGAACACTACGATCTAAGAAAGAAAAACGCGCGCCCATACAAAGTCAACGACCTGGTATGGCTCGAAGCAACAAACATAACAAGTAACCGCCCAACTAAGAAGTTGAACGCCAAACGATACGGACCATTCAAAATAAAAGAAAAAGTAGGAATGGCAGCATACAAGCTCGAACTACCCACAAATTGGACGCTCATACATCCAGTGTTCAACCAAGACCTATTAACACCCTACAAACAACCTGCGTTCAAGTCACAACAAAAGCGACCACCACCACCGCCAGAAATCATTGGAAACGAACCAGAATATGAGGTAGAAACCATCCTAGACTCAAGAAAACGAAGGAACCAGGTAGAATTTCTCATCGCATGGAAAGGATACGGAAGCGAACATAACTCATGGGAACCGAGATGAAATATTCACGCAAAAGACAAACTCAAAGAATTCAGACAGAGATACCCATTCAAAGCACATGCATTGCAAAGAAAACAAACTACTTCTACAACACAGTACCCCACCCATTCGTCTCCGCCGCCTCCTCACGCGCCAGCTTATGATCTGGGCACAACACCTGCGCCAGCTTCCGATTCCCCTCTATCATCAGCTCCAACTGATCCACCAACAACCACATCATCTGATTCTCGCCCCAGAGTTTGTCCAGGGCCCGACGCATCTGCTCCTCCTCCTCAGGAGTCAGGATGGGATGAGGTTCCAACACATCTAGAAGAAAGATTAAGTCACCAAACAAAGGAGTCAAATAGTAAACTCACGACGGAACCGAACAAACGCATTATGCATTTGTTGCCTGGCCACCCTCTGCCAGGCCTCACTAAGCTCCTCTGAGGAAGCAAAGGCGGAAACGAACTCAGGTGCCCACTGAGGAACGTCGGACATTGTTACCCGTCAAATGCCAAAACACCCCCTGTTTTATACCTGAAACTAGTCTCAGCATGGACCAACGGCCACCCCTCACCGAAGCGCAGTCAGTCACATTACTCATTACTCAGACTCCTACCCGGGGTTCTTCCCACACCGGTTCTACAAAATCTAGACCGCTCTAGACCCTTCCTATCTAATCGCATGCACCCATCTCGCATCGTCCTCATCATCGCAACCACTGTCGCCCTTCACTACGCAGCTAAAGCTCAATATGACCTCCTGGCTAAACTCGTTCTTATTCTCAGCCGTCTCATTAATCAAAGAACAATACCCGCTCCTCCTATTCGTAATCGCCCTCCCCAGCATCGTCGCCGGGATTATGTCACTCGTCACCAACCAATCATCCATACTCAGCGCATTTGTCTCCCCCCTCGTCAGCGCTATCCCGATCCCAGCATGGATCCACCATTGGATGAACGAATACAGGAGAGACATCAATCACCTCACCCGATACGACGCAGCCACCCACAAGCAACTCAACGAAATGTTACGGTTCATGCAGAAGCTCGAAACCACAGTCAGCACGTGGAACCCAGTCATTCTTGCCCAGGGTTTCGCCACCTTCGAGTTGTCATCCCAGGAACTCATGGCCATGATGAGCGACGTAGTCAAAGATCGGAGCGAGATCCTAGGAAAACTTCAGAGCATCCAATACGAGATTAACCATGGCATTCCCCAAGCCCTCCATCACTCGGTCACCAAAACCATCAGCGAATCTCTCAAAGACATCAAAACACTTACAGACCGCATCTCACTTATGGAAGAGGACCAGGTCTCTTGTCTCCTTAAACTAGACAGCGATTTAGCTATGGATGCACGCCGAAATGAGATCCACACCATTTTCGACATGGTTCGCAGCATGGATCAACACTTGGACCTCATCCACTTTCGCCTCTCTAAGCTCGAGGAAATCCACCAGCCCCTCCCTCGCACCCAATCCGCCCCTCACCTCGCCCCCAAGGACGAATCCGTCTCTCCCTCCATCTCCGAACCTCCCTTGGAATATCGCCATCAGACAACCCCCGTTCCTATCTACAATCCCGACCTCCTCCCCTTCTACGACCCACAGCACCTCTCCACCGACACAACATCAATTTCACAGATAAAGTCTGGTATGCATTGGCCTACATGGGAATCCCCTACTCCTACATTACGATGGGACTCGCTCACAACCCTCGCTTCGTTGGTATCGCCCCAAACTCCGGACGGCTCTGCTTCACCAACAACAAGAAGGTTTTAGGAACGCTCATCACCAAGGTGGAAGGCGCCATTGTCACATAGTTCATGAAGAACATGAACCTAAGAGAGGAGATCCTGTTACGACGAGTATGCGTTTCATCTGTTTGTTTCATCCCTTATGCCGCCCCCTGTTTTATCCTCGGACACACGTTTTACCTTCCTGTACCTATCTCCTGAACACCCCTGTTTCATACCCATCTCAACTCCTGTTTCAAGCGTGTTATGTATCTTTGTGTACGCGCTCGCGTTGTTTACTACCAAAACACCCCTAGTGTCTATATAAACCCCTAAGTAGTCACTGTAGTTCCCTAGCTTCGCAATAAAGATCTACATCACTGCCATACATCAGAACCTAAGTCTCCGACTACCTTCTGATCCTCAGCCCTGATTATCTCGCCCTCCTCGCTGAACCTTCGCCGCCAAGACCGCCTGCCGCCCTCTTGTCGACGTCCTTCATCTAGGACCGCCCTCGCCTTCACTACCACCTTGTGCTCAGGCTCGACGTCTTAACAGACGCTACATCCCAACCTACCACTGAATCTCCAATTCTATCCCAGTTGGAACTGGATCTGGAGAATCTCTTGTCCCCAGCCCAGTGCACACAGATATGGATTACGATGAAGAACAGGATCCTCAGGACTATATCTTCGCCAGTCCTGCCCCACCTGAGGATTGCACCCAACGAGCGACCTCCCCATGTTCTGACTCCCCAGCAGATGCACGCTCTGAGCCGCTACCACCAGTACCTAGCAGTTCGTCACGAGCTGGTGCTATTAGTCAGGGAAGGACTCTCTCTAGTCAACAGAGCTATTCGACTCTCTCAGAATCAGCATCTCAGCTACAGAGACCAAACACGCCTATCCCAACTGGTCCCGAGGCTTCTGGACCCCTTACAGAGGTTGGTAACCTCCCTCCGTACTCTGGACCGGTCGCAACCAATATGGATGTAATCCCCATCCCGTTCGCCGCCTCTTACTCATCGTTTGAAAGTCTAAAGACTCGCGTCTCCACTACGCTAGAACTAGCAAAAGCCACTGTACCACCAGGGATGTGCGACATCATCACGTCTATCTGGTACCTTACCATCAACCATGAGTTCTGCATCACTCTCATAGATCTCGCTGCCTCGGACTGGAACTTCACTGCAGTCCATCTCCTCGAGGCAATTGCCAACCTCAATGCCATGCAATGGCATGAGGATATGACATGTAACGTGATCATGAACCAATACGTTGTCGATCTCCTTTACAGGCTCATAAACTCGGATATTGAAAAATATATCCAACCGGCTCTGAATGCTCTAGCTACAGGAACAGTCAAGATTATTCCCCCAGTCCTAGATCGCTCGCTTTTTCTTATACACTACGGATGGGCCACAACTCCTCACAAGACCCCGGATCGAATGCAAGCAGTTAGACTTATGGAAGACACTTCAGATATCGCCGAAGATATCCAATTCCATGCCTCACGTATCGTGCAGCTCACGAAGCAACAACATGTACATGCACAAACAGTTTTTCCACTGGATCCCAGCGATATCCCAGTACCAAAGGCAGACTCAACTAGGTCCTTTGCCTTACAAAGAGTTATTACGGAATTGGCCAGCCGGCACTCGCTGAAATCTGCTACACCCATTATCAGCCCGTTCCCCCCATGGCCGACTCCCTCTTCTACTAATACTGCTCCAGGAAAGTACACCACCCCTTATCAAAGAACTCCTTGTCTCCATCGGGGAGTATGTTTAATTTGTAATGCTCGAATGCACGAAACAATGGCACACGAAGCTGCGATTGCCTCGACAATAACTATGATCCCACAACCGCCCCCTACTCCAGTCAAGACTAGAAAAGGAAAGAAGAAGGTCTCAGTTACTCCCCCTTCTCCCACCTTAACTATTATTGATAACATCTCTCGGGACGTTCCTATCCCCAAAGGAGCAATGGGTATGACCACTGAGGACGTTAGGGTTTAGGGTGGGAGAGTCACCGACGAAGTTGGTGACGAGTAAGTGGACAGAGATGGACCAGAGGAAATAATTTGCTAACACGTCGGCAGACGGTGCAAATTTCGCTACGGCTCATCAGATTTCCTCGCAGCTTTTATACAATTACCTGAGTCATGATTCACACGATCTGTCATGATCAGTCATTCAATCACCTAACGATATTTTAGCGGGGTTGGTAATATTCTAAGTCAATTTACTCACATGACTCGGCCAGAACGCCGAAGAATGTCATAGAACAATGACGTCAGTCTGTCACGTGATAGGGAGTGGGAGTTTCTTAGCTAAGAAAGCTGTGCTAAGATGGGGCCACACGTGACACCGCTAAATTAAGCATGGTTGCGTCCAGAACGCAGATGACAACAGGTCCTCGGGGGTCCGTTAGGACCCCAAAGGCCTTTAACCAATTGAACGCCTTTCCAAGGAACAGCGGCCTAAAACCAAGTCAGTACTAGAGAAATTGACTCACCTAGATTACTAACGAGCTACTAACAATGGGCTAGGCCCTTAGAGTGTTCGCAAGTTTTGGTCCAGATCAGCAATGACCGTTCCCGACGAGGCAAGGCTACACACTGCCCAAAGTTGGGCCTGGTTAATGAGCGACATGCTTACCAGCATTTTAGGGCTTTTTTAGGGCCTTAGGGTTAGTTTAGCTGGTATCGTTGTATTACATTAGTATAATTCGAATAACACGGACTGTATAATGTCCTTAATGGAAATGACATACGGTTTGGGGTTTAGGGATCGCTTTAGAGCTCTCTGATCCTTTGTTACCTGTGTAACCACATCATACCTCGACGATGATTGTATGTGATGTTTCTTCGAATCTAATGATTGAATGTTAAATAAGCCAAAGACAATGGTGGAACAACCGACATGCGTTAGGTTGTTAGTCGTCAAGACTGTCAGCTTTACGCTTCCCTTTGTCTATCTTTTTGGCCCAATGGGTTATGAATGTGCGCGGAGCAGACGGACCGACTGGCACATCAGAGATGCCATATCGGCCCCACGCGGATTTAACTCTAGCAGAAGACTGGTCCTCAGTTTCCCGAGGGGTTTTCCTAGATGATGTACTATCATCCAGAGCTCGACGTTTGCCGAGGCTAGAGTCCCTGGGCAGTACTGCTTCATACATGCCGTCATGAGCTGAGGATTGCTCCTCGTCAATCGGGCGCCCAGACACACCATACCTATTGAGGTCGGTGAACAGATGTTCATCCATACTGGTGATAAGATCGCGCTTCCAGGTGTTTGTAAAGTCAAAAAGGTTTTTTGTTCTCTTACGACTAACAAGCCAACGCGCACGCATCAGCGAATTAAGCTTAGTGACGTCAGGCAAGACCCAGGAGGATACACCACCATCGTTTGTCCCAGCACCTTTGCAGGTGAGGACTTCGTTTGGTAGTGCGTTACTCTCAGACATCTCGTCTTTTAGTATTTGCTTAAACAGATTCCAGTTCTCAGTGTAGGCATCTGGAATCTGACCGGCAGCCCATTTCTCCATTGACTGCCGCCACGATGATACGATCGTATCGCCAAGTTCCTTGGCATTAAAATAATCCAGGACGGGGTTGAATTCGGATTTAAGGACGACAAATGTCGTCTTTTCACCCAGGTCAGCCGCTATGGCGGCTTTCCCATATCTGTTGTTCCATTTGTCAGATATGTGGTCCTTAGTCCAAGTTTTAATCAACCCGACAGGGTAGCCGCGCACTCGATACAACCCCTGTAAGTCGTAAAGAGCCTGATTGTAATACTCGCGTGAGCTACAAAGCGCTGCTAGCCTGGACATCTCACCGAGAAAGGTACCCCTTTTAACGTCAAAGGGGTGTTGAGATGCCCATGGTACGCGTTCGCGATGGTTATTAGCTTTCCGATATGGCATGAAACTGATGTTTTCCGGGGCCTCCGGATCCTTGAAGACATGAACGTCTAGAAAAGGACATGACACAGCACTAACGGACCATGTTATTTCACAACCGATGAAGGAAAACGTTTTCCTACATAGTTCAAGCGCTTCCTGTTCAGAATCCGCTTCGACTATGCTAAATATGTCATCGATAAACCGCTTATAGTATAATAACCACGATTTATTAATGGTTTGACCTTGTTCTTCTTCAAACCAGGCACCGTAAAGGTTACTGATTGAGGGCGAGTCTGCAACTCCCATGGCTAAGCCACGAAGTTGAAGATAGAACTTTCCATTAAAATGTGAAACCAAGTTACGATTACCAAGCTGCAAAGCCTGATTGAATATCTCCCATACGGGATGCCAGTCCCCGATATCCCGTTTTTGGTAATATGCACGACAGATCGTTTCCACAATCTGGAGTGCACCATCTAAGGGAACGTTGGGATAGAAAGCAACAACGTCCCCTGTACATAACCAAGTACGTGCAGGATTGGTAATTCGTAAGCTACTGAGCTCCTTGCAGAATTGACGTGAAGACTGCAAGATTGTAGACCGTTGGTCTATAATCGGCTGTAGCATTTTTTGTATAAATTTTGCCGCGGGATTCTGTATAGCACTATGGCAGGGTATAATAGGGCGCATACCTGTCGGCTTTTTATGGATTTTGGGAATTCCATGAAAAGACGGGGCATGATGCTGTTCCCCTACCTTAGTGATATGGGATCGGAAAAATCCCGGCAATTGAGCTGCGCTTGGCCACAATCCCTTAAGACTCATAGCGTCTTGGGCCAAACGTTCCATGCTTTCGCATTGTGTCATGAATACATCGTTTACTTCAGACATAGTAAGTTCCCGATAATCTTGCGGGCTACTAAGTAAACGTTCTACTTGAATGTTGTACCAGTCCAACTTGGACACGGCTGTTCCTAGATTTTTATCCGTACCTGTGACAATCAATTGATTGGCCAAAAGGTAACGGCGTATGTAAGAGGTAGGCGGCTCCAGGTTGGGATGGAGTCGCGGTGCAAGAGGGTCCGTCGTATTCAACCCAAGGTCATGAAGATCCTTGGTACGCCGTGAGATCGCATTAAAGACAAGTCGTTGTCCCTTTTGAAACCCCTCCTCAATATAGCCGATTCTGTAGTCACACTCAGGTGTCTGGTGTGTGACTTCATAGTCCGGGTCGTAGTCATTCTCTACGTTATCACCTGATTCAAGCAAGAACTTGATACGCCAACGAATTTTATTACAAAAGTCGTGGTAAGCATCACCTATTCTAAAGTGTGCCATATTTGACGGTGTGAAGAGGTATTTCATCCCCACACTCAGGTGTATTTGTACCGAATAGGGCAGCGTGACCCCTGTGGATAGGGTTTAGGGTTAATTAGCCTGATCCACCGAAGGTGGATCTTA
>QFEO01001594.1:0-10503 GCA_003316615.1 Amanita pseudoporphyria
GCTTGCCCAGGCAATGGGGGTCCATGCTATTCGGTGCACGCGAAAGGAGGAGTTGGGGGAGAAGATGAAGGAGTTTTTGGAGTTTGATAACGATAGGCCGGTGTTGTTGGAGTGTGTGGTAGAGAAGGATGAGCATGTGTTCCCGATGGTGGGTGTTGTTTCTTTGTTTTTTTAGGATGATTGGAGAACTGATGTGAGGACGCGGACGCGGATAGGTCCCCGCTGGCAAAGCACTACACGAACAGCTGTTGCACCCGTCGTTAAAGCCGTGAGATCGTGAAGGAAAAAAACAAAAAAGTCTTTTTGGTTAGACAACATTAAAAGTGGTCTATTGCTAGACCTTTCCTTTCGTTATTTCTTTTATTTAACCGCGTTTCATGTCGATTCATTCCTTTTTTTTCGCCACTTGCTGATTTTGGTGTCGACGTGTATTATCATGATCTGAGGCGGAGGTTAGGGGAAAACAAAACTTAGGTAGATCTAAAACGTAGGGAAGGAAGAACAGAATGAAATAGAGTGTAGGATACCCAAACACGAGATTGAGTATACTTCTCATCCTCACCCTATAACCGCAAGACTTATCTTATCGCGACTTCCACTGTGCGACAAATTACAATCTCGTAACTATGTTATTATTGTCTATCGACAATATTATCGTGAATAGTGACGGGGCCTCTATATTTTTAGATTCTCGAGCTATTTTTGAAGAGCCTCCATTGCGATTCACGTAAATGATCTTTTTTTTCGTCATTGTATTGATTGTTAAAAATATTACAGTGAATAAGATAGGAAGCTCGAAACAAATCTAATAATATCTAGTTCATCCCCTCGTATAGCTGTCAAGCATTTTCCCCAATCTCCAACAATTCCACAAGACGGTACCTGGGCACCGAAAGATGATGCTGTAGAATGCCCGCCAAGCCACTCAACACGTTACCATTCACTGCTGAATAAGTCGACACCAGTTTCTCAACCTGTCTGTACGCCTCGGTACACTCGTCGACTGCCTTTCTAAGCTCGACCAATTTTGTGGTGCCGTTTGAACGAGCGCAGATGGAGAGGTAGTTCATTGTTTCCTCTGCTAGTTCTTCTTTGTAGAAGGATAGAATGTCGCTAGAGTTTTATGATCAGAGGAATCAGCTAAAGATAGGATTATTGGAATTAGGACTAACTTGGATAGGCATACAAATGTATTCATGTAAGGCAATGCCTGTCAGTAGCCGTTAGTACACTTCGATAACGAATTGGTTTATTATGCGACTTACTGGCAAGTATACTTCCGGCGCTGCGTTAGACGGGAACATCCAGAGAGCATATAACATCCCAGCCGCCGTCATATCCCTCAGTGAACGTGCGAGCTGAGTATCATTACTGGACAACTTCGCATCCTTCAACCGGTACTCCATAGCCAAAGACGTCATAAAGGCCATCGTCGATTTCCGTAACATATCGGCCATGATGGGATCCCAATACTTGGGCAACTCCTGCAGACAACGCGCGCACGCTTCCAGCAGTGGATGGTCCTGCGGCTGACCTTGGACGAATCGACTGTTGAATATACTGATACGATCGGGGTCCTCTGCGAAGACGTCATCGCATGCGATAAAGAGACTGTTGAATGCGGCCATGTAGGTTCGGAGTACAGAATCTTTTCCGGATACTGGATACACCACGGCGATCATGCCTGCGCCAACTACCATGTAAGGCTCAAAGGCCTTCATTGTAGCGGCATCATCTAGGGGGTACCCTAGCTGCATGATTTTTTCGTGGGTGGCCGCGTACAATTCTCTGTTGATTCCTGCAACTGTCACCGGGACGTCCAGCTTCTGAAAAAAGTCGATAACGGCATTCTTGATTTCGTTCTTTGTGATCTGCGATCAACGTATCGTTAGTGGAAAGGATACTACATGTCAAAGAAGAGATCTTTTACCGCGTCCATTGTTGAAAGGCGATGCTATGCTGGGTTGCGATATCGAGGAAACTGCAGCTCTTGGATGCCATCTGTACTCTTCTTATACTGCTTCCACTGCTGTGCGAGTCAGGGAAGGGCAGATGACGAATGTTACTATTGCACGGGATAGATCTCAGTTAGGAGAAGATCACGGCTGAATCGCACTTGCAGACGCGCGAGGACAGCAAATTCATTTCTCGATTGAATGGCGGCTCAGTTGGCGCCGTGCAACTTTGTATTAGGATCCGCCATCTTTCCGGAAGGGCATTTGCCGGACCAACTTCGAACACTGAATTTTGAATAGCCGGCTAAGGGAACCGGCGATGGGACTAACCGGACGCACCATTTTCGGCTGAACATGGTCGACCTGTAATGCGTCTCAATCGAAGATGAGGGATCCAAGGTATATATGCGTAGACCCTCGAACAAAATACTTGTGTTTGTATTACCGTTGTGCTCGATCTATTTATGTGCGATAGTGCGTAATGCACGGACTCAAGTAATGCGGACGCCATCGATTAGTATGCAGCTTCCAAAGGGATTTGCTTATTGCAGTGCAAATGATGACAGCTTTTCGGGGTGACAAGTGGCATTCAGGTGTCAAACGCCGTTGCAATTTTTTCTCCATTTCGTGTAGGAAGTCACGTTTGTTCTGTTTTAACGCTCAGTGCTAAAAATAATTCTCACCCACTGGCACGTATGGGTATAATGTTTCCCTTGTTCCCATGTTAGCTCCCGCTCTCGAATCCCCTATCCCCGTGACCCATTAAAAAATCAACCCTACTTATGACCTGGAAATAGCTGGATTTTCTTACCACGCGAGGCACCCATACATCTGCGATGATAATGTTCATTATATCATGGACTAAGCTCTCTGAAATCGATCAGGGCCGACAAATACGTTAGTACGTTATTCGTTACTAAATAAACGCCTACTTAACTTTAAAAAAAATCAGATTGGGTTATCATCGCAAGGGGAATCGTCACATTGCCATGCAGTGCAAGTTGCTACCAATCGTTATACCTCACGTGGGAGCGTGCACCTCCGGATAGAACCGGCAATGACTCCCCGGACTTTTATTTAGTGTTTAAGACTTTGTATACTAACGTCATCCGGTAGAACACATACTATCTTGTCCGAGGTGGCGTCACTAGTTTCAATTGCTTCAGAGAGACGGCTATTATTCCAGGACTGAAGCCTGGAATGGAAAACGGCTCCACAATGCCTCGCTATGCGCAAACCCGTATCATTCCAAACGGACCGTGATTACGAATTCACTACACCTAGGAGAATGCTCGATCCGATGCTTAGGCAGACTACATGGCTCTGCAGCGACGGTATAAAATAACGGTGTTTTTATGATCTTGCTACATTCTCGCTCGAAACTACATATCCACTCAAGACTACATCCTCATTCCAAACTATATCGTCATTCAAAATGTCCGCCTCAGTATGTCATTTCACGCTCGTGTTTGAGTTCATGCGGCTCACGACTGTCTGGTATCTTGTAGGTCACCAAGCAGAAAACCAGAGACGCAGTTCTGGAATTGTTCCGCGGCTTTAGTGCTCCAATGACTGTCTTGGAATTCGACGAAGAATTATCCGCTGCCACTCGCCAAAAAATTCTGCAACTCGGATACCCCTTCGACGCCACTATGGTGAGGATGCTCGAAAAATGCCTGCCAGTTGGGGTCTACAGCACTGTGGGATTTTACCCGCATGTAAAAGACATGGTGATACGAACGTTCATGACCACTTTCACCACGTTGGCCACGATGATCGACGATTACTTTGCCGATAAACCTGGTCCAGTCTCCGAATTTAACAGTCGTTTCGTTCGCGATGTCGAGCAGGAACACCCACTATTAGAAGCGTTTGCCTGTATTTTGCACGAGTTTTACAAGCATTGGGACCCTATCATGGCAGATATGTTACAAGGCTATTCATTGGCCTTCATAACATCTGTGGTTATTGAGTATCGACTACAACATGTGAAGGTAAGTCTTTGCCATGTTCTCGGTTCCGTAACCACTCATGAGTAATCCTAGACGCTCAGTGGATCTCAACTAGCACGCGCAGTCCGCAATATGTCGGGAATATCTGGGTTATATTCTCTGTGGATGTTTCCAACTAACGCCTCTCCGGATATGTTTCTGGCAGTATGTCTCTAAAGTTTTCTTCGAATGCATTGCCGACAATAAACGATAGGCTTTACCCTCAATGATAACAATTTTCAACCATGCCAAGTATGTCTGTTTTCACTCGTCACAGGCCGCAGACCTTTAACACACGTACGTAGCGATGTTATGTCCTTCTACAAGGAAGAACTAGACGGTGAAACATCCAACTACATCTCGATATGCGCCAGGACGGATAAAACTGATAAGCTGGACGTGCTCAAAAGTGCCGTCCATGACACTGTTAATGCTTATCGCCAAATCGAAAAATTAGCGCGAGACCTTCCAAGCGTGCACGCGAAACACATGCATGGATGGTCTGGTTACTTGCGCTTCCATCTTTCACTAACTCGATATCGTATTTCTGAATTACTTGAGACAGACATCGGTGTAGTGTACTAATTTTTCCTTGTATTAATTTATTACAACTTTATTTATATTTATGATGTGAAATTTCTCAGATATGCATGTGCGATTGTAGAGGAAGAAACTTTATGTGAGTGAGGAGTGTGAGTTTATTCCTATACTGTGAAGGCGTGAAATTTCAAGCAACACTCATATTGCTGACCTTATATTAGTGTGCACCTGCGTGGACATAAGTAAGTGTTAGGGGGCCAGATGAGATATGTTAGACTTCTGCCGAGCAAAACTGTCAGGCAGTAGCAAACGGAGCGTCCCCATATGTATTTCGAGGTATGTATCAATCGCACACCGTGATCGCGTGATCATCGGCGGAATTATCCCATTTTGGATCTTCAATGGAGCTGAAAATATACCACAGAGGATTCGAATTTAAAAATGCACCGTGTCCTCGGCCGATCTACTGTTTTCGATTATATGCACGCCAGTGATACGAATCATCATACAAATAAAGCACAACAATTAATTTCGACGACTTGGTAAACACGGCCGAAGACATGATGCCGATGAGCCGGCCATCCACAAAGATTAGGCCTCGGACCTGCTGCTTGGCAGCACACACTTGCAAGCGATAAGCTAGAGGTTCGGCTCCATGATAAATTTAAGACAATGCGTTCGGCGTCGATGGCGAGAGGGAGATCAAGTATAAATGTCGAAACGGACACCATATACAGTGCATGGGATTCAAACTGCAGCCGCGGTTGCACAGGTATCGTCTGATAAATTAGGAACTACTGCTGTCACCATCACCATACGGATTTGCACGGTAAGGGATTTGCTGATTGCCATCATACAGTCGCCGGTAACTCTATCCCTGATACGCGGGTGGTATCGACTCAGCCCCGTTGGGTTTCAACTAGTGCATATTGGTTGTAGCGCTTGCTCAAATTAATCCTCGCGTATAGCCTGTGCACATGCCTCATACAATGTATACGTGGGCTTGTGCAAGCGAACAACTCTGCGACCCGGACGTTAGTAGTTTTTCATTTTGTCAAGAATCGCCAACTGAACTCTCCCATGACCCCGATAAACATCTAGAAAAGGTAGGTACCGCTACTAAGCGTCAAACTCAACTGATCCCGACCTAATATTAAGGCCCCACGTTTCAGGCAGTGCAGAATGGATCGGTAATGACGAACTCCCGACTTTGTTTAGTGTGCTAATTCCACCAGGTGATAGACTTACCAGTTTAGCTTGACCTGAGCACATAACACGCCTGGATGTTACTTGATTTGGACATCCATCACACCAGGATGGCGTTCTTGTTGCATAGCCAAGCGATGACATCCTCTGCAGTGTCTTATTGCGATATGCAACGTCGTTTCCCATCCCACGGACCGCTGTTCGAGCCCCGTTTAACCGTACATATGGGGTTCCTAATCCGATAATCGGACAGGATCCAAAATCCCACAGTAACGGTATATATTGACAGTACTTTGAGGCTGCTTGCAACATCCTCACTCAACACTACATCCTCACTCGAAATGTCAACCCCAGTAAGCCAAGGCTTTACTACATTATCACAGTCTTGAGGCTCATTGAATTCTCAGGTTTCAAAGAACGACATCAAAACTACCGTTCTCGACTTTTTCCAGAAATGCGATGCCCCGCTGAAAGTCGTAAAATTCGACGATGAACTGTATGCCGCTTCCCGCGATAAGATCATACAATTGGGGTATCCGTTAGACGATGCTGTTACCATGAAAGCCTTCCATCCTTTCCTTGAGGACGCCGTCTACGGGACTGTCGCATCTTATCCCCATCTGAAAGATATTACCATTCGGGCATTTATAACCAGCTACATCGCTTTGTTCTTGCCCATAGACGACTGTTTTGCTGACGAGCCCGGTCCTGTCACCGAATTCAACACTCGCCTTATTAGGGGTGACAAGCAAGCACACCCATTGCTCCAAGCATATGCAAATCTGCTACAGGAATTACCGAAATATTGGGATCCTGCTATGGCCGATATGATGCGACAATCCGCAATGACATTCCTGACATCTCTAGTCGTAGAGCGCCAATTGAAAGACGCAAAAGTAAGTGTCTAATATAGTTCGGGTTTCAGAATCGTCTTAAACTAGTTCTAGCTGCCTAATGTTTCTGAGCTCGCTCGATCCATACGGACCATGACAGGGACATCTTTGATACACATCTTTTTTGCATTCCCTTCTGGTGTCCGTCCTGAAATATATTTGACGGTACGTTTAGTGTGTGTCATTCGCGAAACTGGCGTTGATCAAATATCAAGGCATTACCCCCAATGCTTAAATTTGTAGAGCATACAAAGTTAGTAATATTCCAAACCCCGAGAAAACCATTGTCTAATCTCACATACAGCGACGTTTTATCGTTCTACAAGGAAGAATTAGCTGGCGAACAATCAAATTACATTTCCATGCGCGCTAAAATTAATGGAACAAATAAGCTAGAAGAGCTTAGAAACACTGTCGTTGATTGTGTTGACGCTTATCGACAAATCCAACAACTCGGACACGAATATCCATCCGTTTGCGGGCCGCTCGTGCCCTGTTGGCCTGGGTACCTACGTTTCCATCTTTCAGCACCTAGATATCGACTTCTGGAGCTATTTGAAATCCAAGATAATGCTTAGTTAGACTTCGTATACATGGTACTGTATCGTCTTTTTTTAATAATTTATTGTAGGATGCACGTAAATGTTGATGGGACACCAACTTGCTTATTGTTCACAACGCGGAGTGTATAAAATCTATCCGAGAAAGCATATACACCGATAAAGCCCAAACAAGGACCACCCACAGATATCACTTAGTCCACCGGACGTCCGAACAAAACAACTTTCCCCCAAATTGAGAATAGACCTTCTATGTAGTAATACGCTAACCGAAAATGCGAGCACTTTCTACCGCTACTATCGCCCCGCCCGACCAGCCTGTTCGGAACCTGCCAAGAATAGACAAGTCTATTCGAGTCCATGCCGTCAACATCGATTACATTGGGGTTGGGCCAAGCCGTCGCGATCGTCGACAGTCAGACGTAGAATCTACAACCTGTCTACCTGGTCCATCTCATCACCCAGCTTAGATGGGTTCCTAGGACGTCGACACATCTCCAAGTCTACCAAGAAAACGTCACCGCTATCCGTCCTACAGAAGTTACGACGCGCAATGTCACCGTGGATAAACCCAGCGTTGTGAACACTCTGGAGAGCCGCCTTCATTTTTGTGCGAAGCGTCTGGTCAATTTGTTCGTCTTCAGAGATGGCATTACCGACTGGTTCCAGAACAAGGAACTGCAGAATCCCCCAAACTTCATAGAAGCCGTGCGGTGTGAGTGTGGCTGTGCCATGGGAGACATGAATGAGAAATCTGGATCTCCTAAAATTGAGCTATTCCAACTGCCTGGCATGAAGAAACGTCCATTCACCTAACCTCTTCAACACAGCTTCAGCCGGCCCATGTAATGCAACTGCGGCATGGAAATGTATCCTTCGTTCGGTCTCAATAATGTTGTCCAATATCCAACCATTGATGTCAAGAGGGTATGAAGTAAATGTGCGTGAGTGGATGCAGATAAGATAGCTTGGTGAATGTCATTCAGGAAGGAGGTCCAAGGTGTGAGGGTCTGGAGATCTGTGCTAGGATACATCCGTGGACTGGATTTAGCAGAACTATGGATACAAGATGGGTCGAGAACTGCGTCTCCATAATTCGTAAAAGGGAGATCTGGGGGGCTGGTTTGCATTGTGCGAAGGAGGGTGCTGGTGATGTCAGTGGGCCGTTGACGAGGTCTAACTCCCTATTTGTCATCTATCTAAAATATCAGTCGTCTTTGGATATGTCTCCGACTACGGGGAATGGTGACAGAGGGACTTTGCTGGTATGCTACTATCTTCGGTAAAAACGTTAGCTATGTTGCGCATAAGATTGTGCCTGGTGCGGTATTGAAGATTGCTTGCTCGCTCGTAGGATAATCAACTCGCAGAGGGATATCGATTCAGCACTAACCTGCCATCGGCACATTGGAACATCACGAACGGAGGAATTCCATAGCAATCAACAACACAAGTGGACAAAGAGGTGAAGAACTTACATTGTCCTTTCTCGGCCAGGTTTTCCAACAGCCGCGGATGACGCATCGCTATATATCCTTAGTTCCCTTTGAACAAATTCTACAGGTCCTGATAGCACTATCGTGACAAGTTCGGAACACGCCAGCCGGCGAGAAGAGGCGATCACAAAGGAAACGGACGAGCAACGACGAAGGAGAAAAATTAAAGGATGGTACGCTGAGCACATTTCAGCTCAAGAGCATTGCTTAGTCATCGCGACGCACTATGGTGCATTCACGAAAAAATAAGCACAGGCGGGCTAATCACCGTCATTTTGTTCGCTTGTGAATACCTCCCTCTTTAGCGTGTTGGCCCCAACAACCGAAAGCAACAGAAGTATCTGCGAGAGAAAGTGCTTTATCGATGCACCACGAGCATCCACAATGTCTGTACCGATTTTGCCAATCTGCTCTGATAGTCGAGGAAGTCGTCTTGGACTTGGAAGTATTTGCCTATGGCGATAAGATTCTCACGCGCGACCTGGTACGGACGGACGGTTGTTATGTTTTCGTCCGAGAATGTGGTAGTATATGACTGAGGAACCTCCCAATATACATGGCCGCCGCGGCAGGGAGGTAAAACAAGTAGAATGCGGCCTTGTAGATGACGATGAGTTAGTGTCTACGGAAAACGGTCGGGATGCGCACGGGTACCAGATAAAAGAAAATAACGGGCCTTTCGAGGGAGAATCTCGAAAAATTGACGTTGTCTTCTGGCGCCGTGATGAGGTTGATCAGCTGCTCCATCTCTGTTTGGCATGTTGTCTCTTGGAAGAGTTCCAAGAGATCAGCACAATATGGTTGTCCCTTGAAATGAACCTTGAGAAGGTGGCAGATGGTGGCTTCAAGTATGAATGCATCATTAACAGCGGTCATTCCCACTTCAGGGACGCGATGCCAACACAGTTGAGATCGGCGCCTGATCGTCGGACACGAAAAAGAACGCTTGAAGCTGTCATGTCGTATCGCGATGTCAGTGGATGAAGCGAATACCCGAGAACGGTACATACGAATTCGATACACCATTCAACCACCCCAGCCTTCAGACACTCGCCCTCTATCATTTTAGAATCTCGACGGTATCAACAACAGACGTTCCGCGGTTAAGCTTGCTATCGGGTATATTGTATTCGAGATCCTGCGCGTGTGCATTATGACATATTGAGGTCAAAAGCGAACAGAGACACTGAACCCGTCAATGGTGGGATATCCAGGGCGCGTCCCCCAACGGCCACGGCTCGACCCAGAGATGCCAAGCAGGAGTTGACGGATTGGCCGAGGGAGTGATTGATGTAGCCACCATTTCCCTGGGCACGTCCAAGAGACTGTGGGAGCTGTTTGGGACTGACAAGCAGATGAGCAAAATACAAAAGAAAGAACACATGAAAAAGAAAAAAAAGAGAAAGCGCTACCCGGATGCGGCTGACCGCAGCGACACAATCCGGCCTGTAATCAGGAGTCGTAATCTGAAAGTCGTGGTAGGGACTCATAGAACCGGAAACAACAAGATATTCACCTGAATGAACTGGAAACCGAGAGGACCCTCAGTCTAGCGCCCAACAAAAACCCCTGCCGATGCTTCCACTTCAAATTGCGAATTTTGGCCTATATCCCAAAGACTGCTCTGTTCCATGTCTATCTTCACGTACAACACTAATTGTGATGTACTCCAGCCACCTTGAATTTTCCATATTTTTATTGGGGGTGTTATCATCGTTACAGGTAAAATTGCCGTTCCCCGACCTTACCATACTAGAAAGGAATAACCAAATGCAAACTTACTCGTCAAGTTGACGTTCATGTTTGGGTCGACTGGAAGTTCATCGTCATCACTAAAAGAGAAAATTCACCACCAAGAAAAT
>QFEO01001608.1:0-18070 GCA_003316615.1 Amanita pseudoporphyria
ACCACTCTTCACACAAGGGATACCCGGAGAAGTCATGCGACAAATCATGATGTTCAACCCCGAAACCTTAACCGATTGGTACGAATATGCATTACGAGCAAACAATGTGTGAAACCAGACCACTATATTATCCAGGATAAGCCAATCAGGAAGCAAGGGATATGGACGATCACGATACAGGGACCCCGATGCTATGGATGTAGACGCTATAGCAATCAACGCAATGAGTAAAGAAGAACGTGAGCGACACTTCAAAGAAGGGTTATGCTTTCACTGTCACAAAGCAGGGCATCAATCGCGAGACTGTACACTACGACAAGGAGGATCGAAGGGAGGAGGACGAAAAACGAAAGGCAAAGGAAAAGGGAACCGATTCAAGAAAGGCCGTTCCATCAGACAAACCATGACCGGTGATGAGAACGAAGAAGAAGAAGACTCGCAACCAGAAGAAGGGGAGAGTTACACGATGATTCGTGCCCTATTAAAGAAATCACCCCAAGAAGAAAGGATCCGAGTACTCATGGACGAAGAGGATTTTTAGAATCAGGACGTACCCCGATGGTTACCACCCCTGACCACGAACCAGATACGATAGTTGTACGTGAAATCATTGTAAAATCCCTTTCAAATAAAACGATTTCACTGCCAATCATGATTACTTTATCTGGTCAATCCATCGAAAACCAAGCACTAATCGACTCAGGAGCTGAAGGACGATTCATAAGTGAGCGATTAGCATCTAACTTCAAACGAGTACCACTAAAGAAACCACTCAAAGTACGAAATGTGGACGGATCAGAAAATACAAATGGGGAAATTAAGGACAAGTGCCTAGTACCGATCAATATACAAGGAAAAGAAACAAGCGATTGGTTCTATGTTACCAATCTCGGTACCCAGGACTTGATATTCGGACTGCCTTGGTTAGAGCAGTATAATCTGAGAATAAACTGGAAAGCAAAGTCAGTGGAATTCCCAGATTCCAAAACAGACAAGATTCGTGTTGCGCTGAGGAGTTGCCTTTTGGGTCTAGAAAAGGAACTGCAACCCGAATGGGACGAGGATCTCGTGGTACGGTTCTTGACGTCACACAAGAAGCCCGAGCCCGCAGATCGACTACTTTGGAATATTGCTTCCCTGTGGGAAGACGTGCGATATAGCGAGGATGCATTTGAATTAAACCTATTCAGGTTTTCTCCCACTCAACAAATGGCACACAAATATACTAGTCAAATGACCGACGACCAAAGTAAGACTCCAGGAAAGGAGGAACCCAAACCGAAGGACGGGAACAAGACGCTACCCCCGGAATACGAGCAATGGAGCAACGTATTCGAAAAAGAAGCAAGTGAATGATTCCCTGAATCTAGACCTTAGGACCATGCCATAGACCTCAAAGACGGTTTTGTACCTAAACGAGGAAAAATCTACAATCTATCTCCGCTCGAGCAGAACTCACTCGATATATGGATAAAGGAACAGTTAGCGAAAGGATATATCCGACCATCAAAATCGCCTCAAGCAGCACCATTCTTTTATGTCGAAAAGAAAGAAAAGGGAGCACTATGACCTTGCCAGGACTACCACTACCTTAATGAATGGACCAAACCAAACTCATACCCATTACCCCTTGTATCCGACCTCATGGCAAAGCTCAAAGGATCAAAATTCTTTACTAAACTTGATCTACGATGGGGATACAATAATGTCTGTATTAAGGAAGGCGACGAATGGAAGGCCACTTTTATCACAAACAGAGGATTATACGAACCAACAGTAATGTTTTTCGGATTACGCAACTCGCCCGCTACATTCCAAGCTATGATGGACGACTATTTTAGAGAGATGATTGACGAAGGCTGGATCGTAATCTATATGGATGATATATTAATCCATGCAACGACTCAAGAAGAACTTGAGAAAAGAACCAAACGCGTTTTAAGAAAATTAGAAGAAAACGACCTATTCCTTAAAATGGAAAATGCACATTCGCTCAAAAAGAAATCGAATTTCTCGGAATGATTATATCTCATGATACGATTAAGATGGATCCAATAAAACTCGCTGGTATCAGGGACTGGCCCCCCCCAACCACGGTTAAACAAATACGCTCCTTTTTAGGATTTGGAAATTTTTACAGAAAATTCATATCAGGATTCGCACACATAGCATGACCGCTACAAGACCTAACAAAGAAAAACAAAATATGGGATTGGACGATTGAATGCCAAGTGGCATTCGACCTATTAAAAGAAAAGTTTACGACAGCACCCATTCTATTAATGCCCGATACGACTAAACCATTTATACTTGAAACTGACGCAAGCAAATGGGCAATAGGTGCCGTGCTTTCACAAAAAGACAGTAACGACATCTTATGACCATGTGGATTCTTATCACACTCCTTAACCCCGACCAAACGAAACTGGCAAATCTATGACAGAGAGTTCTTTGCCATCATCCACGCTCTTTCCAAATGGCGCTATCTTCTACTTGGCGCACCACACCCCATAGATATACGCTGCGATCATAAAAATCTCACATACTATCGCATGCCTCAACGATTAACCGCCAGACAAGCCCGCTGGTGGAACGAATTATCACGATTTAATTATACCCTCACACATATACCCGGCACGAAGCTTATACAAGCTGACGCCTTATCTCGTCGCTCAGATCACACTAACTCCACCAATGATACTGACGACGTAGTCATCTTCCCAGATGATGTCTTCATACCCCTTATTAATTTAGATCTCTGTGATCGCATAATCACCGCCTCCCAATCCGATGACCTTGTCACCACCATCAAACTATGTTTATCCGATGGTACGCCACCGCCACTCCGCACGGCTATTTCAGACTGGTCTATCACCGACGGTGTACTATTCTACAAAGGGAAGACTTACGTTCCCACTACCGATAACCTCCGAATCAATATCATTCACGACGTTCACGAATCCCTCCTCACTGGACACCCCGGTCTTATGAAAACGGTTGCCCTTCTCAAGAACTCCTATTGGTGGCCCGGCTTAACCGTTCTTACCAAGAAATTTATCAATGGCTGCGCCATCTGCCAACAAATGAAACCTAACACCCACCCAACTGCCGCCCCTTTAATGCCTATAATAAGTCACACCACTCGACCTTTTCAGCAAATCATGATGGATTTCATCACCAATCTTCCCCTCTCAGACAGCTTTGATTCCATTTTTGTCATGGTCGACCAAGGACTTACAAAGGGAGTAATTCTTAGCCCCTGTCATAAAATGATCACCGCACTAGAAATGGCCAATCTGTTTATTAATAACATATTCCGACGCCATGGACTACCAGACGTAATGATCTCCGACCGAGGACCGCAGTTCGCCGCTAAAGTCTTTAAGGAGATAACAAAAGCCCTACGCATCAAGCACAAGATGAGCACTGCCTTCCACCCACAAACGGATGGACAAACGGAACGCCTCAATCAAGAATTAGAAATATATCTCCACATATTCTGCACCTACGAACCCTATTCTTGGAATAAACTCTTACCAATAGCAGAATTCGCGCATAACACAAAGGAACACCAGGAACTGAAACAAACCCCATTTCACCTGATGTACGGAACGAACCCTGTATCTATTCCTGAAGCGTTCGAGAAAGTCTCCGCTCCAGCAGCAGAAGACCGCCTCACATCACTCAATAAAGCTAGAGAAGAAGCCCTTGCCGCTCACAAACTAGCACGTCTTAAAATGACACAACGGATTACCTGCCATTCTAAACCCTTCAAGAAAGGACAGAAAGTTTGGTTAGATTCGCGTAATCTACACATACCATACGAATCACGAAAATTAGCCCCAAGAAGAGAAGGACCCTTCCTTATCAGTGAAGTCTTAGGACCGCTAATGTATCGTCTAAAATTACCAACTCAATGGAAGATACACCCCGTGTTCCATGCCACAGTGTTAACTCCGTATAATGAAACAGACATCCACGGACCTAATAATACCCAACCACCACCTGACCTTATCAATGGCGTAGAAGAATTTGAAATCAAAGCAATATTAGCTCACCGATCAACCTGTGGACGCCACTATCAATACCTGATCAAATGGAAGAACTTTGACAGTTCTAATAATACCTGGGAACCTGAGCGCAATATCACTAATGCGGAAGAGATACTACAAGAATATAAAAGAAGGAAGAAACTCGCTTAGACGATTCTTATCCCCACTTTCTTCCACATGTCCTCTCAACAAGAAATCCTCCACACCATCACCGACTTTGCCTTCACCACTCCTACCCCAGATGACTCCCCATTATCCGTTCGACATTCCACCTCCCCCACCGAGGCATCTGAACAGGACCCAAATGACTTTTACAATGACGAATTTGGCAACCACATCAATGCCACGAATGCAGAGGCCCCCACCATCATACAAGCATCACAGCGTTGCGCCCCCCCTGACTACACATCAGATAGAAATGCTGACACAATATTACCAGTTGATGAGCATTCGAATAGAGCTACAGTTGCTCATCCGCTCGTCAGAGTCTGTGACGACACAGATTCTCACATGTCTAGTCAACAAAGCACTGCCCCACGAGCAGTTGCTTCCCCTGCTGAGGACGCTAGCACCCCTCACCCTCTCACTACAGAAATTACAGAAGAAGATAGACGACTTGGATACGTCGCCGACCCTTCTGGGTTCTACAATCGGGACCCATTCACCACCATTACCGGATTCAACCAACCCACCTACAAAGATATCAGGGATTGCGTTCAAGCGACAATTGCCTATGGAAGAATCCCCATAAACACCGATACTCAAGAACAGATCATTAGGATCTGGTACCTCATATTACAGCACGAAGTACTCGCAGCCCTTGTAGCTTTAGCGACAGCAAACTGGAATTTCAACGCTGTCAATTTACTCAAAACAATAGCAAACATCAGCAAGATGATTTGGCCCGTAGAAACCGCAGATGGACCCAACCTCTTACAACTCACTGTTGATCTCTTACACCGACTTATCCGAGCAGATATCGAGCGATACATAGTACCCGCTATAGAAGAAGTACGCCGACATTCGATCACAGTCACCAAGATCGAGACGAATATCCGGCAATTTCTTAAGCACCCAACGTGGCACCTTCTGTTATATGTCGCCCCAGACCACACCAGAGTTGTACACTTTGCAGAGGATGCTTTGGACTACACAACCGACATCGAATATCATGCCGAGAAAATCAGGAACTTGGCAGCCCAACAAACCGTCGGATGCAACACCATCTTCCCTGTCTGGCTGAACCACATCCCACGATACGTCATTGGTGCTTCGCAAGCTCAAACGATCGCTACTGCAATCAATGAGCTCAGTAACCACAGAAAGTTATGTCTGAGCGCTGCAGCAACAACCCTACCTGCAGCTGATCAATGACCTCATTCACCGCCACAAGGTTCCAATATCATCCGAAAGCCAGAAGCCCCCTACGCCCGCATCGCACCCAACCTCAACAGATGACGGAACTGCCTTATTTGCAACAGTCGTGGACACCTCACCATCGACCATCCAAAGTCTGACAGTCCCACTTCCCCTAGGAAGAAGTTACCAGTTAAATCGCCACTACCTCGACGCCCAATCAAGAACGTTGTTACCGGCGAACCCATGTCACCCACCGACGTCTCAAAATACAACACACGCCTCATCATGCATAGACCACCCGCAGTCCCCTCCTCGTCTTCCACCAAACTACAGGCGATATCCAAGGAAATCGGATGCCCGTTGAAGGACGACCTTCACACCAAGATGATGCTCGGTATAGCAACTGATCAAGACTGCCACGACTACAATAACCGACGAATGTTACGACCGGACACCATTCAGCCGAACCCGCCATACAAACGCAAGGGAAAAGCCCGCGCCAACTCCTATGTCGAGGACTCGCCGATGGAAATTTATAACCAGTACTCTGGACCTTGGGACGATGACCCAGTCACTATTGCCAACATGACTGGCGAACCAATGATGGATTAAAGATAGGTGAAAGTTGTGGACAACTTACCTAACAGAGAGCTAGTGTTACAACTATACGCATTCTTAACGCTGTTGTACGTATTTTTACTTTTTACCGATTATTCCCTCGGACTCGAACGGACTTCATTTTACTCATGACGTAGTTATGACTTCATCGATACATCATTTCCTTCCATCACATTCCATATGACTTCATCATTTACTTACACGCAGTCTTATTGACGCGTTCTTATGTTCTCTTTGTACTTGTTACGATATGGCCTTACTTAGTATATAAGGACTGCGAATGTAGTAGATAGAACCTAAGTTCAACTTAGGTTGTTACCAATCTAGATCGTTTACTATTCTACATTGCACTCAAGGCTGATCTCTGATCATGCTGCATCTGATCATCCTCACACTTGTGTACTTAGTCCTAGTACACGAGTGCCTTGAACTCTACATTTGGTATTTGACACTTGTTGATGCTGGACTTGTCGTCGAACCGCAAGTCCTTATTGTCCAAGTAATACTAAGTGTTCTCCGATATAACAATCTGTTCTTCATGGGGTAAATTCTTTATCAGGGCACATATCTTCATGTAACTCTCCCTGTCTTCTGGTTCAGACTCTTCTTCTTCTTCTTTGTCTCCATCACCTGTCATGGCATTCCTTATGGAGTGGCAGTTGAATCAGTTCCCCTTTCCTTTACCCTTTCTGTGCTTGCTTCCTCCTGTTCTCTTTTGTCCTCATTTTCATTGTGAGCAGTCTCATGATTGATGTCCTGATTTGTGACATATGAAACATAATCTGTCTTTGAAGTGCCATTCTCATTCTTCTTTGGTCATGGTGTTGACTGTAATCATATCAACATCCATTGCATTAGGGTCCCTGGGTCATGATCATCCCTGTCCTTGGTTGTTTGCATGATAAGGTAGTCCCATTAAGATAGCAGTCCTATTCCTAGCATTACTAGCACATAATATGTAATCATACCAGTCTTTGAGGGTTGTGGGGTTGAACATCATTACTTGTTGTATGACTTCTCCTGGGAGTCCTTGTTAAAAATAGGACAAGGCCACACAGCATGCAAATAGATATAAACAATCCTTGCTTACTAAGCTTGTTTGGTTGTTGTGTAGTTGTGTTGACAACTGTTGAAATATGGGTGAGGAAACTTAGGAGGTACTGGTGAAATGTCCCTCCTTTTATACTGTATTATGGCGCACAGACCGCCTGGTACAGAAGCCAGTCATGTGATACTTGTAACTAATAATAGGTGACTGTGCATTGCTGTGCTGCTGTGCATTGCTGTGCACCACTAATAATAGATACTGGCTGATCATTCTAGATCCTTCTAGATCATCAGCTTATCTAATCTACGAATCATATCTAATCTATCTACGAATCATATCTTATCAGTATTAGTAATATAATGAGTGATTAATTATTCCTTTATATTATATAATTCTTTATTACATTATATAATTGATTATATAGTTGGTTATTGTAAATTCAATAACAATTCATATAATCATGGAATAAATTGGTAAAAATCACAATAAATATGTAGAAATTCATATCTTCATATTGTGATTTCAACAGTCCTTGTGTGTATAATGGTATGGTGGTGGCGTCTTTGGTGATTCTCACTTGTTGGATTAATTCTTTAAATCAGGATGTGTATCTGTTGAAAGTGGTGAAAACACACATGTGAATATGTGTACAAAGTTAGATTTGTTCATAACTCATGAACTGTTGAAGATATGGACTTGTTCCCAGCGAAGAAAATGCTCAGGACACTGTAAATATATTGGACGCGATATAGTGGACAGTAATACTCATGCCTTACGGTGCAATTACCATATTTGGTATCAATACATAGCTTTCCTTACATGTAGGAAGAAGTACAGTACTCCTACACTTAGATTGGTTGATACACTTGTTGGCATTGCTCAAATAGACTAAAAGTGCGAAGTCTGAGATTGTCAGCTAGTGTGGATAGTGTCCAGTTGGCCAAATAGTGAGATTCTAACAGTATCCTGTTATGGACATCTTCTGTTTCTGCAATTTATATATCTCAGTGATAGCCATTCCTGGACTATCAATTTCTCCCCAATTGTCTAGGAACTTGGTCCTGAAATTGGCATAATTGTCCCATTTCATTGGTGTGGCAGTATACTCCTCCATTTTATTGTTCTTCCATCGTTTAGCTCTGCTGCCACATAGTAGTAGTATGAATAAGATTTTATCTTTATTGACAGTATATGTTTTAGCCAATTCGAAGTAGATTTCACAATTGGTTATAAAATCTAGGGCTTCATTTTGATCACCAGTAAATGCTTTTGGTGTGGGAGCTTTGGTTGATAGTGTGGCAGGGTTGGCCATGTCTATTTCTGGTGGAGTCTGTGGTGGAGGTGGGTCTGGGGGTCCAGGTGGGGGTGGAGTCAGAGATCTAGGGGGTGATGATTCTGGACTTTGTGGAGGGGGTGGGGTCTTTGGTGAGTCTTCTTTCAGTTTAACTGTTTTTTCTGACTCGGTCCTACTAATTGGTAGTAGTGTTGATGATGATGTGATGGCAAGCTTTGGTAACTGGGGGAAGTCACTAGGATTGTGAAACAATTTTTCAGATCCTGATTCACTAGGTACTTGGTAAGATTTTCCTTTCTTTGGGTGCAACTGATCTGCTGGCAGGTGCTGGTCTTTTTTCCCTAGTTCCCAATGTGGTCCTAAGAATTGTTCATCCTCAACAGGGGAATATGTATTGGTATCCTGGAAGTGGTAATACCAATGACTGTTCTTGTTAGAATCTCACTATTTGGCCAACTGGACACTATCCACACTAGTAGACAATCTCAGACTTCGCACTTTTAGTCTATTTGAGCAATGCCAACAAGTGTATCAACCAATCTAAGTGTAGGAGTACTGTACTTCTTCCTACATGTAAGGAAAGCTATGTATTGATACCAAATATGGTGATTGCACTGTAAGGCATGAGTATTACTGTCCACTATATCGCATCCAATATATTTACAGTGTCCTGAGCATTTTCTTCACTGGGAACAAGTCCATATCTTCAACAGTTCATGAGTTATGAACAAATCTAACTTTGTACACATATTCACATGTGTGTTTTCACCACTTTCAACAGTTCTGATGGTCAAAGTGGAGGTAGAGGTAATTAAGAAAATAACAGTCATTATGGAGAACTGCAGAGTTAGGCAGTCTCAAGAATCATTGTGGAATCCAAAACTTATTAGATTCAACATGTGTGCCATCTGTGTATTTCCAGATGTTGTCTCTTGTGTCCAATGTAATAACAGTATTATCAAGGGTGTATTTGTTGAAAATGGTGATAACACACATGTGAATATGTGTACAAAGTTAGATTTGTTCATAACTCATGAACCGTTGAAGATATGGACTCGTTCCCAGCGAAGAAAATGTTCCTCGTACTGTATTTAGTTTGGACGCGATATAGTGGACACCAATACTCACGCCTCGCGGTTATTTCACTGTATTTTAGTATATAACACACTATTCCTTACATGTAGGAAGAAGTACAGTACTCCTACACTTGGATTGGTTAATACACTTGTTGACATTGCTCAAATAGACTAAAAGTGCGAAGTCTGAGATTGTCTACTAGTGTGGATAGTGTCCAGTTGGCCAAATAGTGAGATTCTAACAGTATTTGCTGCCAGAGTGTCATTCTGCTTTATTGGGAGGGGGTGCAGGGATCTTTTGTAGTGTGAAGGAAATCTTGATGAGTGGTGCAGGTAACCTACAGGCCTGCTTTCTGGAAGTTCAGTGGGGTTATTGACTCAATAGTCAAACTGATTAAGTTCGACTTTAAGTGTTATAACAGAGAACACTTAGTATTACTTGGACTAACAGGGCTTGTGGAGCACCAACAAGTCCAGCATTGACAAGTGTCAAATACTAAATGTATAGTTCAAGGACCTCACATACTAGGACTAAGTACATGAGTGTGAGGATGATCAGATGCAGCATGATACTGAGATCAGCCTTGAGATGAATCAAGTAGGAGACTAGATTGTATAACCAAGCCTATCTAATACAACCATGTAGTAGATGAGAATATAGCTAATGAGATCACATGTAGCTATAATGGTGTCTGTAGGTAAGTGTCCAGTAAGAACATTCCAGAAACAATCATAGTCAACACTATGAAATAGTGAGTGTGGGTTATGGATCATATGAAGCAATGTATCCATAGACATAACCAAATGAGTGTGTACAAGAGCCATTTGTAACAGTATTGTTCTTCTTGTACATGAGGCAAGAGTTGGAATGGAATATTGACATGCTGGGAGCATGACATAAAGAGGTGCATACCATCCCCAATGCACCTTCATTATCATCATTAGTAGTTTTCATGAATGCTGATCACTGTTGAGTAGCTGTTGCTGTGTCAATCCTGGCCCCACTGACAAACTCAGATGAAAACTGGATCCATGTCTCCAGTGCACCTTCCAGAAATGCAACAAGGAGCTGTTGTAGATGGGGGGATAAGTCATAGTATCACTAGCAAGCCACTGGATGGCATACATGGCCTCTGGATGACTAAACAGCTTTCCATCCATGGTGGCTGTTTTGTATGTTGTGGTTGGTCCAATAATCAGATTGACATCACCAAGCAGCTTGCAGATGTGAGCAATCAGCCTTGCATGGACTGGACCTAGGTCTAAGATATTGGATTTGCTGTTATGCACTGTTTGCAGGTACAGGCAAGTGATACATTGATTGTATGCTGCAAAGCAAATAATTTCTTCCTTTGTTTTAGGGCAAGAAAAGCCATGCAGGATGTTCTCTATGTTCATGAATGTGTTAGAAATCCTGGGTTGATAGGATCAAAGCTTGTTGAGCTAAAGTCAAACTAGAGCTATCCCAGTGTAGAACGAGTCTTTTAGTACAAGTAACTACAAGTACAGAAGAGACTTTATATACATGATAACAGTATGTCTAGAACATTCCATATGTATTTATAGATGTCCATGAGTCATCGTAATAGAAATGATAAGTAATCAACCTGGGGTAATGAGTCATCATCAGTAAGTCAGACTTGCCACAATCACCAATTCCAACAGAATGTCCAACTATCCTTTTTCAAATGGACCTGTTCTAGGTAAGCAATGTACAATTGCTCATGGACCAGGAACTCACATGCCACATCACCATGGCTGTGGTATCATGTATTACTGGTATCTGGCCACTGCATCAGGAAAATGTCAACTTTCACTTTCAGCACTTTCAGCACTTTGCAAAGTGCTGAAAGTCTTGTCACTTTTGAAAGCAGCCAGTTTCCTCATGTGTGTGAGGTACAATGACTTTCAAAGTGCTTTGAAGACTTTTGAAAGTTGTCCAACATGTCATGAAATGCTTTTTCATCACTTCACTCCAGGTTTGTTAATATTACTTTATTTCACATGTAGTAGCTTAGTACAATGTGAGAATGATCATTACACTGCTTGGAGACTATAGGATGTTGAGAATACAACCAACAGCTACAGAGAATGAGTGCAAGAAGACCAGTGTGATAGCATGTGTGAGTGTCAAGAAGCAGTGATTTGGCAACCCTGTGTTTATCATGGCTGCAGGGCTGCTGAATCATTGCTTCTCAACACTCCCCTTCAAGCCAAGGCCATGCCCAGCCCCTTCATGTGAGCCTCATGAGCAGGCTTTGGTAAGGCCTTTGTAAGTACATCAGCCATTATCTGCTTTGTTTCACAGTATGTGATGTTAACAGCTCCTTCAGCTGCTTTCTCACAGACAAAGTATAGTTTTGGGTTGAAGTGCTTTGATTGATGGTGGAACTGCAGATTGGCAACCAGTGTGATCACTCCCTGGTTGTCTTCTTGGATTTGTGTGGGCATCATCTGGGGGAATTTAAGTTCTGCAAGTAGCATACATAACCATTCTGCTTCCTGTGTTGTTTCTGTCAATGCTAAGCACTTGGCTTCAGTTGCAGACAGGGTAGTAAGCTTTTGTTTTCTGGATCCTGTTGGTGCTTAGGAAAATGTACCTGGTGGTTGACTTGGCCTCAGCTTCACTATTGAAGCTCACATCTGAATACCCAGCAAGGACATTGGCCAACTTTATCAAATTCATCACTTTTACTATACATGATTGATTCCTGACATCTTTGTCCCCTTTAGGTATTGCAGTACATGCTTTGTGGCAGTCCAGTGCACTTGGCTTGGCTTTGAGATATATGATGCAAGCCTATTGACAGCAAATGCTATGTCTGGTCATGTTGCAACTGCTAGGAACATGAGTGAGCCAACTAACAATGGATATTGTTCTTGGATGGGTGAGTCCTCTGGCTCTGCTGGTGCATCATCTAGATTGACTGATGGGTCCATTGGCATCATGACAGGCTTGCAGTCAGTCATGTTATATTTGGCTAGCAAGTCATTGATGTATTTCACCTGGGTGATCTTCAACCATCCATTAGCATGGTCACAACTGATTTCCACACCAATGATCTTTTGTGGGTTTCCAAGGTTGGTTACTTCAAATGCAGCCTTTATGCTATCCTTTAGCTTCTTCATGGCTTCAAGCATGTTTGCAAATAGGAGGAGATCATCAACCTATACTGTTATTATTTCAATCTGGTCATCTGTCTCCCAGATGTATACACATCAGTTGGTGTGTATATGCTGGAACCCTTGTTTTTGTAGGCATGTGTCTAGTTCTTTATTCCACTCTCACCTGGCTTGCTTCAAGCCATATAATGTTTTGATTAACCAGCAGACCATTTTGGTGCCATCACTGTAGCCTTCTGGCTGGCACATGTATACTTCTTCATCAAGATACCCATTAAGGTATGTGCCTTTGACATCCATCTGGGATATTTCCCAGTCCATGCTGACAGCGAGCATTAGGATGATGTGTATTGTCTCAAGTCTGACAATGGGTGCAAATGTCTCTGAGAAGTCCATTCCTGGTATCTGGGAGTACCCTTTTGCAACAAGACATGCTTTGAACTTTTCAAGTTCACCGTTCTTGTTGTATTTCTTGAGAAAGACCCATTTGTTCCCTACAGGGTGTCTTCCTGCAGGTAGGTCCACCAGTTTCCATGTTCCCATCTTTTGGAGCTGATCTAGCTCTGCTTCTATATATAGCCTTCTCCCTGTTAGAAATAGTAGGATCAATGAATTGAGGCTGTTGAGCTAAAGAGTCAAGCTAGCGTTATCCAGTGTATAACAAGTCTTTTCATACAAGGTTCTACCTAGTACATGGCTACTATTTATACAAGTTTCACTGTATTCTACCATGTTCCATGGGGTTCTACAACCCCAAGTACTTGTGACATCATAATTAGTAAAGCGTTCCTGGAGTGATAACAAATATATCAAAGAGTCCAGACTTGCCGCAATCACCTATTTTAACACTCCCATTCCAACCACTTGTTAGACTCTTTTGCATCTTTTAGTGTTAGCAGATTATCTGGTGTGAGGTTGCTCTCATTGAAGGCTGTGTAGATTAATTCTGAGTATAACACAGTCTCAGTGTGGGGAGTTTTCTGTCATTTAGGTGCTGCTTGTTCATCTGGTGTCAGTCCCCTTTTAGTGATTTTTATTGTTATTCATTCATTATTGTGCTCTGGCTGTTGATCCCAGAGAGGTTCCTCTGTTTTTAGGAATGGTTTGCGCTGCTGTTTGGCTTGTATGCAGGCTGTGCAGACTTCACTGTGGGAGCTTTCATCAACTGTGAAACCATTGACTAGTTTTCAGTGGTGTAGCTGCTGGAGGCCTGAAATGGCAATATGGCTGAAGTGTTTATGCCAGTCCATCCAGGTATGTGTTTTTGTTAAAATAGGTGATTGTGGCAAGTCCAGACTCTTTGATATATTTGTTATTACTCCAGGAACACTTTACTAATTATGATGTCACAAGTACTCAGGGTTGTAGAACCCCATGGAACATGGTAGAATACAGTGAAACTTGTATAAATAGTAGCCATGTACTAGGTAGAACCTTGTACAAAAAGACTCGTTATACACTGGACAACGGTAGCTTGACTCTTTAGCTCAACAGCCTCGATTCATTGATCCTACTATTTCTAACAGTTTTGGCCTTTGCCTTGTATGTGACATTTCATTTGGCCTGCACATCCAGATAGTACAAGGCATTCCTCTGTTTTCCAGTCATCATGAGCTCATGTTGCTTGTTGTAGAAGAGTGCATGGCCATCCTTTATGGTTGTGTATCCATCTCATTCTTCAAAGCCATGATAAACATGGACAAACACAGCCCCTAGATTAGTGGAAAGGAGACATATAGTAAGACTGTATATAAGACATTATTACATAGCTAGAGTACCTTAGACATACAAGCTCTCACTCACACTCACTCACACCTTGTAATGAAGTATCTAAACACTCAGCATTTATCTCTGCATACTTCAGCCAAGTATTTATGACAGTGAGTAGTGAACACAAAAGCAATGCAATGCAAGGTGCAAATAGTTTTGTGTGAAAGTGTGTGTGAGTAGTGAACATGAAACCAATGCAATGAAGAAAACAGCAAGGGATGTTCAACATTTATAAACAAAAGTGATGCAATGCAGGTGCCAATGGTGACAAAGAAAACAGCAATAAGTGATGTCTATGAGAAAAAGAATGGGGGCTAGGTCAAGTATTAGCATTATTGGGATACAGTTTATAAAACTGTGGATGACACCAGCATCAGTTTACAGCCAGCTTGAAGTTGGCATATGGGTCCTCCTTGGCAATATTTTCATCTTCCACAGCAGTTGCTGAGCTTGACAAACAATCATGCCCAGTCTTGTCAAGGAATGCACATGCTTTATTGAGAATTTCATCCCAGTAATGTTCATCAAGGTCCCTTAGTGTTGGGACAAAGAGAGTTGCTCTGTGTATACACCTCTTCAGCACCTTTCCACATACTCCAACTGAATCCTTCACATCTTCAAACCTATCACTGTAGTTGTTGTTGGAATTGGTGATCACGGCAAGTCTGACTCATGATGATTACACATTACCCCAGGTCAATTACTTATCATTTCTATTGCAATTACTCATGTAAAACTATTATTACACATGGAACATTCTAGATCTACAGCTATCATGTATATATAGGTCTCTTCTGTACTTGTTATTACTTGTATGAAAAGACTCTTTGTACACTGGGCTTGCTATAGTTTGACTTCAGCTCAACAAGCTTTGATCTTATTAACCCAGGACTTTTAACAGTTGTCAGCTGAGAACTTAGGAGGACTTTCATTGGATGCTTTGCCAATGCTCAAGTGCAAGACCAACCTATGACTGTCAGCCATTGTGGTGAGGATAAGATCTTAAGAAATGAACTGCTTGCATAGAATAAATCAGAGGCACCAATGGGCTTTTCCTGCATGAAGTCATCAATGCCATCAAGGGGTGTGAGATGTGTGAGGGCAAAGGTTCTTAAGATGAGTTGATTTAAGCCAAAACCCTGAAACAGTCATCAGCTGTAACTGTGAATAGTTGTGTAGTACATGCTTTTTGTTCAGTGGGGTCCATCCCATTGATATGCATAGGTATGAAGTTCACTGCTGGGAAAAATGGGATCCTTCTTGAGAAGGAGAGCAATCTCAGGCACAATTGTGTCTTTCATGGTCAATGTACCCCTGTTCCCATCAACAAGAGCCTTTACTGTCTTCAATGCATATTTAACAAAGCTGTTGTGATAATTGTGTATGTGTGCAATCATCTGGACAGAGAGTGGATGAATGACAAGTAAAAGAAGAGTATATAGACTAAAATATTTCATTCACTCCTTCCACTCACTGGATGACCTTGTCTGCACCACAGATGGCTCTTTTTCCAACCTAGGAGCATCAGCTTCATTCATGATCTGGAGAAACAAGACTCTCCTCTTAGAACAGGCAGTCAAAGTCCCCACCTCTTTGTCTTTTGACACTGAAATGCAGGCCCTAGTAATGCTCTTTGGAGCCCTAGGGCCTTACCCAGCACATCAAATTCTTATTCTCACTGATAATGTGTCCACTTTAAAAGCCATATTAGACCCATCCCCCCATTCACTCCAAACCCTCTCACTATCTGCAATTGCACGCATGCATGCATTAACATTCAACAACTTTGCTTGTGCTTGTGCCCCAGCTATGTGGGAATCCTGCAAAACAAGCATTGCAACCATCTCACCACAAGAGAAAACACAGGAAAAGGTGGTTGGCTTCATGAAGTTGGCCACAATCAAGATCTCTTTACATGCCTAGTCTGCACATCTACCAGACATGCTTCCACTGGCAAATACTGGCATGAATTCCTCAACAAGACATCATGGTGCCCATCATGCCATGAACCTCAGACACACTCTCATATCCTGGGTAGCTGCATCAAGTATTGACACCACATCTTGCTTGCAGATTTCCTAGCATCCCACAACTCCTGGGGTGCTGTTATTCTTTTCCTTGGAGATAACCCTACCACACCTCAGGCCACCCATCTCAGCCATTTTGGTATCAGCCCCACTTTGCAAAATGTACCTCCAACTGGCTTTTGTGAGTACAGGCTTCACTGCATCATACTACATGGGTAACAATGCACATATAGTGATGGACTTGTTAGAAGTCCTGGATCGATTAGATCAAAGCTAGTTGAGCTAAAGTCAAGCTGAAGCAAGTCCAGTGTACAATGAGTCTTTTCATACGAGTAACTACAAGTACAAAGAGACCTTATATACATGATAGACAGTAATTCTAGAATGTTCCATAGTATTTATAGACATTATATGAGTAATCATAATAGAAATGATATGTCATCGATCTGGAGTAATGAGTCATCACTGTAATGTCAGACTTGCTGCAATCACCAATTCCAACAGGACTTTGACTCAACAAGGGCTGTCAGGCTGATATGAAGGGTGTGATGCTCAGGATGAAGTTCTGGATGCTCTGGGTATGTCACCTGGTGTTTTCTGGGTCATAGAATCCATTGGTAATGTTAGTTTGGCAACAGGATATGAAACAAATTTGTTAGAACTATTTGAAGCACCACTTCTGAGGAGAGAAGGGCTGTCAGGCTGATATGGGGAATGTAGCACTCTGGATGAGGTTCTGGATACTCTGGGTATGTCTCCTGGTGTTCTTTTGGTTGTAAAATTCATTAGTGATGTTAGTTTGATGGCAGGATACAAACTAGATTTGCTAGAGCCATATGAAGTACCCACTTGAAGGAAGAGTTGACTTGAGGAGTGAGACATTCTGGATGATGTTCTGGATGTTTCATGTGTGTTCCCTAGGGTTTTCTGGGTCATAGAATCCATTGGTGATGTCAGTTTAACAATAGGATGCAAATTAGATTTACTAGAAGCTCTATCCTTACTGCCAACTTGAATATTATTTGCCTACTACACACAATTGATCAGGGGTCTCAGGACTAGTCCAGACCAGTCCAGACCGGTCCTGTGCAGTCCTCAACTTTCCTGTGACCCTCAGGACTGAAGACAGGACCAGGACAGGACTGCAAAGGACCTATCTGCAGTCCTGTCCTTTACCAGTCCTGTCTCAGTCTTTGATCAGTCCTGGACCAGTCCTGGACAGGACTCTGCAGCACTAACAGTCAGTCCAAATTTGGGCAAAAAACCGGACCAGACCAGACTTTTAAGCACTACATATGCCTGGTGCATCAAATAGCTACAGTGACCCAAAAAAGCGATTCAATGTTTGGTACTTTTGGACTGTTTATGGAATAACAGGAAAACAAAGACAAATAAGGCTAAGTGCTAAGGGACAAAATGAAACTATTACATCAGGGCTACATATCAATAAAAAAAGTATGTAATTAGGCACAGTATCCATGGAGATATAAGCAATTTAATCTGATCCATCATTGAATCACTTTTGAGTGTGCATCAGAAACATCAGAAACTGATATTGATGGTTGCTATGATATGATACTGATGATGGATGGTTATCATAATGATGGTACCTTAGCACCAATGCTATTTAAGCATGCTAAATGCTCAGGAGACCCCACTTCTGATATGTGCCCCATTTCTTCTGCTCACAAGGAAAACATCCT
>QFEO01001620.1:0-25103 GCA_003316615.1 Amanita pseudoporphyria
CCTTCAAATCATACCTGAACAAAAATTCGAATCGGAAGAGTATTATGCATGGTTTTATGAGGGGTCACAGTGGACAACATACGCTGGCGGGATTGCTATGGTTGCTGTTATGCTTGCAGGCGTCATGTTCCCATTATGGCCGCCTGTCATGCGCTTGGGCGTGTGGTATCTGAGCATTGTGATGTTGGGATTAATCAGTCTATTCTTCGCCATCGCCATCTTCAGACTTATATTTTACATCATCACTATCATTGCTGCAAGTCCTGGCATTTGGATTTTCCCAAATCTCTTCGCGGATGTTGGTTTTGTATGTATTTTTCTTAACAAATCACGAGAAAGGGGCTTATATTTCTTAGGTTGATTCGTTCATTCCCGCTTGGGAATGGGATATTCCCAAGAAGAAGTCGAAGAAAGGCAAGAAGGAAAAGGGCAAAGACAAGGACAAAGAGCAGGAAGAGGCCACAGAGAAGCATAGTCGGAATGGAGGTGCATTTATCGAGGAAGTACCAGAAGCTGCTCCGGAGATGAGGCCAACCAGAAACCGCAATGCACTCATAGAAGAAGTGGAAGATGATGATGCGTGATTAGAAAAACTTTTCTTTAGTCGCTATCCTATTGTATCGGGAATTTCGATCTGATATATATACTTCTCTAATGTTAAGCCATATCGCGTTGTAGTGTATCAATCCTATCACATTTACGTAGAAGTGTTAGAGCCCGATAATCCTAGGAGATTTAGCATATAGCATCAAACTGGCACCTGTACAAAACCAACACGCCTCTCTGCACCACTCAACAACGAACTGCCAGACTCGGTTCTAGCCAATTTTTCATCCGCATACCCCTCCCTCGACGAAGCGCTGCAATAACCCAGCCGAACTCTTACTTTACTGTTAGGAACTCCCAATCCAGCATAATCGGGCTCAACGTCAAGATTTCCGGCCGAAGAGGCAGCGACTAAATGTAGGACATTACTCGCATCAAAGTAGGAGCTTCCTGCTGGTGGTCTTGCGGAAGGGTTACGTATTTTGGCCGTGAGTTTTTCTATGAAAGCAACTACCACGATGACGATAGATGCTATCATGACAAAAGTGGGAGCAAGAAGCGGTATACGATGGCCAATTTCCGTCCCTTGCCGAAAGCCCATAGTTATTGTGTTGTAAGTACCACTCATGCTTCGAAGTGATACGCTTGATGAGTTGTCCTTGTCAATCGGAGTATTTGGACTTGCACGGCTTGTTAAATTTGTGCGGATGAGCTACCATCGATATGAATGGACCAACGAAATAACTAAAAATGACTAGATCATACCGTCGATGAAAACTGCAATGAGCCTCTAATGTAATATTCCTGCAACGGATCAGGCTCTACGTTCCACGATTAATGTATCAACCATACCCATGCTGTGGCCAGTGAAGCCGAATTGTCACCAAATTTGTTTTCGTAAAGGGACGTTATGATGTTCCCAACAGTACTTGTACCTCCGCCTTGAGATAAATAGATTTGTCTGAGGAACATAGTAACAGCCTCCCATCCGAGCCGTGGAACAGAACCCGCTGGCGCAGCCGTTGTTGCATTTATGAGATTCAAGCCCAACAACTGGTAGAACGATGAAGGATTGCCGTATCGGACATTCATAAATGATACGTCAGAATTCACTGTACATCTGTGGTATGCCAGTGGTGAATATAGCCTCCCGTATCCCATCAAATAAATGTCTATGTAAAGATTTGAATTCTCATTGAAACAATTGATGACGCTCAGCTCACAATATTCATCCGTTGCAACGATCCCGGTCGGGTTTGAACTTGAAGAAAGAGCACACGCAAATGCAAACAAAGCACTTTGATCTGTCCCGGTTCGAATTCCCTGAGTAGTCGAGTCTTCTACATGTCAGTAACGACGAAATCATTCAGGTTATTTACCTACTGTTGGCGCCTGGACAGGTGAAGGATGCAACGAGCATACCAAAATCTGATGATCCAGTATCTGGTTGGAACTGAGGATTGAAATCGTTGAGTGAAATTGCGCCGCATTGTATCGATGGTGTGTAGCCTTGCTGAATCATGCTGTAGTTTGAGCTAATACCACGGTATTTTACATTCCCCTCAATTTTGCTATTGGCGGGAAGGAACGTTCCCTGTGGGAACAGATTCGGTAAAACGTATGACATCGGAACAAGGTTAGCTGGAAGAACACCATCTGCAAAACAATGAGTTGAGTCACAAGTCAACATGAAAGCAAATCTACTCACATGTTGCGGCTACATATGAATAATTGTTGAAGCTGAAAAAACCGGGAAAGGAAAGTTCACTTCTAACAGACGTTTCTCCACTAGAAGTCATAGCTGGTACAACCGTAATTTGGGTGTCTGGATCTACGTCAAATCCATCCCTGGGGTGGACGGGTCATGATACCTGCCTGGCTGGACAGAAGCACTAAAACTCCATTGATGTATAAGTGGGCCCAATTCTTGCGAAAAGCTGGGGTTTGTCATATCAATCTCGTAACCAGATATTTTGTACGGAACAATAATTTGACTGGGTGTGAATATAGCCACGAACCTTGCGTGTCGAAGTCAGCATCGAGCGCCAGATGCAGCAATATCAACTTACGCCGGAGTTTGCATAAGAAACATTATCCCAACAATAAGCGCAACGTATGTTGATACGGACTGTAGGTCTCCGAAGATAAAGCCGCCCTTTGATATAGTGAGGGTGGCCGCCATACTGTGAAGTTTTAGCCCAGATTTATTCAGGTGTACATCAATCGCAAAGATGAGAGCCTTGGAGAAGAGACTGTTTTTGTCAGCAACTTCTAGAGCAAGCAACGGCCAAGTCCCCTCACCCTGAACTGATCCAAGAGATTATGTTCGCCAGAATTGCTACGACCAAGGTTGTCAACTGTGGGTTGTTGTATACACGCTTAGCCAGATTATCAGGGAGCGGAAGACTCCTCATGGTCGTGATGATGAAGAATCCCCAGACTAAAAAAAGTACAACGAGCTGGCCGAAAACGACATAGATCGGTCGGTATATGCGGTGGTTTGGGCTAAAGGAAAGTTGAGTGACAACTGTTAATGGCTTGATAATGGCCTGATACTTGCCTGCATGCCATCGTCGCGAAAAGACACGGGAAAGATGGAATTCGGGTTGGGCTTTAAGAACTCTCTGGCTCCGGGCAGCATGGGTAGTGCACGGTATGACCTTGTTTTATAAAGCTCACCGGTAGGAACACATCTCGCTGCCGTGGTTCTCGCCGGTGATAAGCGCTAACTTGAAAGACGTGCGGTGAATAAAACCTAATCCAGAAGCAACGTTCAAGGCCGATAACGGCGAATCCCGCAGTGACTTGATCCACAGACATCGGCACCTTCACGACTACTGATTAATGATTGTTCATCCTGCGACGGCATCACTTTTCAAGTGTGAATATCGTACCAGTAGGCTCTTTTCCATGTGTGATATGGTCGTGCTTAAAGTGGCGTGTAGTGCGTAGAGGCGCCCTACAGTACTTCGATGAGCAACAATCGGAAGTCCGGCATAAACTTAATCAGATAAAAGCACGCCACCTCCAGGGGCAGCAACTAAGAAAAAACCAGTTATTGCGCCGTTTCAACTTTCGATCACCCGAGTGTTGACACACACAATGATGGATTGTTGACTTTGTTTCACAACCCAAATGTCGCAAAGCCAACCGGACAGAACTACAACGCGTTCAAAGCAAACCCTAGACCTTGTGTTCCGGTGACAGAAAACCTTGCATTCTACACGAGGGTCAAATAGGGGAAGATGTACCAAGGATATAGTGCGCTTGTAAAATCTGGAAAGAGAAGCCGCCATGCCAGGTCCAATTCATTTGCAGTTGTTGCGCCCCCTTTGCTCCGCCACCTTTCAGATTACCAATCACACCACCGGCTCTATGAACATGAGCCGCACAGGCACGGATAATTATTGTTGCGACATGAATTCTGCAGCTAAATGATTGAACAGGGCACCCCCACGACGGCGAATGGGGTCACGGGAGGTATGACAGGACAGCTCTATCAATATTTTCTGCTTCTGATCACGAGCCAATTATCCGGTTCACCATTGGTACGAAAGTCGGGGTTGATCCATTGTTATCAAAGCAAAAATAGAACGTATGTGTACAACACAGTCGGATATTGATCGTTAGCGATGTTAGACAGTGATTCAGCCCAGCCCTCCTTGTTGTCAGCTGTAATGAGGGTGTGGACTGCTAGATTTCTATGACGGCCCCCTGTACTATTTTTGCCCCCGGCCGACCCGGAGAGGGAGTAGTTTGGATATGACAGCCGCTGTGCCCCATGAAGCGATGCTTTTCTGGCATGTCCAGGCCCATGTTACACCCGTGACCGCGTCCAGGTATGTAAGCTCTCTTGACAGATACATCATTTCTGCAGCCTGCTGAACTGCTGCGCCATGGTAGATGTCTTTGTTGATGAGAAGAATAGTCGAATCAGAAGGCATCGCAATCTACGGCTGTGAAGCTTGCTGTTCGGATAAGTGGATCAACGGTACCAGTCATTGGAACCGGTGAGAGCGGAGCTAGGTTTTCCCATGTCAGATAAGGTTGCAAACAGGCTGAGTTGGAATGAACGTACTCCCAAATCCATGCGGTGATATGCATCTTCCCGAGTCGAAGAAGTCAACATCGACGCAATGTTCCAGAACTGTTGTCAGCGCACCAGCTTGGTCTAGAAACGTGACCGATTTGTATCATGTGCGGCATTGATGAAACTTTGTTTTTCGCTCCGCAGTATACCTCGTTCCTCCATGGCTTGATCAAAGTGCCTTGAATTGGAAGGCGTACCTATCACAGGAAATGTCAGAACTGCAGCTCCTTTTCCGAAGTTCAAACTTTTTTTAGCATTCGTGAACAGGTATAAGTTTGCTTAAAGGCAAATACTGACTAGTGATTGTCGGAGAACCTACAGCAAAGTACAGAAATCCCAGGAAAAAAGCGAACATATTGACATCGTCGTGACTAGAAGGCCCAGCCTTTGCCCTGCGATCCGGTCCATGGAATCTACATCATATAGGTCATCCTTGACGATGTCTTCCAGCTGAGGTTCATAAAGCATCCGAAAGGGCACGGACCTGAACCTACCATCCCGGTGCACGAATTTAGCGGATTAGATGAGCACTAAAATCCAAGAGTGTAGTTCAGAACTTATAACGGTTCTCATCAGGGGCTTGGTGTATGTATTCAAAAACCTTATTCTGATCAAAAGTGATTAGTTGTAAGTCTAGAAGCCAGAATGCCCATTACACTAACACAGATTTGGGTTCAAATTCTGGCAACGTCCACGGGCAAATGGTATAGCGTACAGCTAGTGTTGGTACCAGGCACTGGTCTGGATTCAGGTCGAGGATTCCCTCTCCCTGCTGCTGACCCCTCCTTGATTCTTGATATGCGGCACCAGGGGGATTCCATGTATTCCGGCATGTAGGTGACGGCAACTGGCTTGAGACCGCCGTGTGAAAACGAAAACGACTTCCTAAAGTTAAACCCACAGTCACGTCGGCAGTTTATAGGCAATCGATCCACGATGTCTTCTTTATCCAATTCGGCCTCGTGCCATTTTGCCGTGGAATAACGGGCGCTCTACTTGTCTCGGAGGTTCCCCAATAGGCGCATTACGATTGTTGAAAAGGGTGGGAGGGCAGATAAAGAGCGAAAGGATTACCGTTCACATGGATGGTAATACGACAGTATGGAATTCTCTGTCGTGTCGGAAGCGGGCCCAAGAACGCTCAGACCAGTTGATAAGGCTACGTTGGAGTTTCAGTTGTATGTCGCTCATAAGTGGTTACCGTAATTCGGCTTACGCTACACCGCATAGATACGCCTACTGGACCTCGGCCCGGAGGTTATTACAATGTCTTTATCATCATCTTCAGCTAAATCTCGCTACCTATACGTGCCCGAGCTGGCAGGCGAAAGAGGAAGTGGTTTGTTGCGTCTTCCTTATGACTTGTGGTCGCTGTTGTTACCTTGGCCGGAGACGAGGTCATTGTTAGGGATTCTATTACCTGCGGTATTGAAATAATCGTTCGGGAGCGCAGACAGTTGATGGGGAGGTAGAAACAGAACGCTCGACGCATTCATGACGCACCAATTTGGAGGGAATTTTGCTCGGGTATTCGGGAGGATGAACAGATTGAGGTGGGAAGCCTTGTTGTTCTTGTAGTGAGACGCTCATTCACATGTAGGTACACCTCAGTCTATCCGAGGTGCTCAATGCAACGCACGTCATGCCTCTCCCAGTACAACCACCTATCTGGGAGACGGGAACTCCAGTCACGGTAGCCAACCTGGTATTCGCCGTTTCGTCAGACGTGATCTATCCAGCTGGCTACGGGTACCTTGTTCCCCATAGCCTAGGCCCCAGATCTAGCGGCACCCTACCGTGTTCAACTCTTGTTCTCTGGCAGAACAAGACGAACCGCCTGTGTTTTCTAAAGTTACAGTCATGATAAAGGGCGAGCACCCTCTTCCAAGTCTGCCATTCCAAATATGATCCCTCGCATATTGTCGACATTGTCAACCTAGCTGGGAAATCCGCTGCCTAACTCCGTGTTTTGCAGGGTCCATTTCAATCGAGGATGTATTCCGACTTACACAATATGCCATTGGAGGCAGATGGAGGAGCCGGCGAAGAGGACAAAGGAGGTATGGAAGGGGAGACTAGAGGTCGGAGTGGGTGAGTGTGAATGGTTGCGCGAGGAGGGGAAGGGGCGTAGGATGCGAATGGGCATACGGTACAGAAACTGCGATGCATTCCTAGAAGTGGAAGATGATGATGCGTGATTAGAAATATTTATCATGCGCTATCCCACTGTATCGGGAATTTCGATCTGATATATATACTTCTCTAATGTTAAGCCATATCGCGTTGTAGTACATTTCGCAATGGAATCCCATCACATTTACGTAGAAGTGTTAAAGCAGAGCGTGACAATCCTAGGAGGTTCAGCATGTAGCATTCCAACTCAAACCTGCACCTGCACAAAACCAACACGTCTCGCACCATTTAATAACGAACTACTAGGATCGGTTCCAGCCACATCCGTATTTCCTTCCAACGGTCGAATGCCGCGATAGCCCAGCTGGATTCCTACTTCACTACCTGGAAAATCGGATCGGGCATAATTGGGCGTAATGTCGAGATCTCCGACAGAAGAGGCAGCGACTAAATGTAGGACGTTACTCGCATCAAAGTAGGAGCTTCCTGCTGGTGCAGAATGGTTACGTATTTTGGCCGTGACCTTTTCTATGAGAGCAACTATCACGATGAAGATAGATGCTATCATAACAAAAGTGGGAGCAAGAAGCGGTATACGATGGCCAATGTCCTTCCCTTGCCGAAAGCCCATAGTTATTGTGTTGTAAGTACCACTCATGTTTCGAAGTGATACTCTCAATGAGTCGTCCTTGTCGATCGGAGTATTTGGACTTGCACGGCTTGTTAAATTTGTGCGGATGAGCTACCATTGATATGAATGGACCAACTCATTAACTAGAAATGCCTAGATCATACCGTCGATGAAAATTGCAATGAACCTTTAATGTAATATTCCTGTAATAGATCAGGCTCTACTTTCCATGGTTAATATGTCAGCCTTACCCATGCTGTGGCCAGTGAGCCGGAACCTTCACCAAATTTGTTTTCGTAAAGGGACGTTATGATGTTCCCAACAGTACTTGTACCTCCGCCTTGAGATAAATAGATTTGTCTGAGGAACATAGTAACAGCCTCCCATCCGAGTCGTGGGACAGAACTCGCCGGCGTAGTCGTCGTCGCATTTATGAGATTCAAGCCCAACAACTGGTAGAACGATGAAGGATTGCCGTATCGGACCTCCAGAAGTGATACGTCAGAATTCACTTTACATCTGTGGTATGCCAGGGATGCATATAGCCTCCCATACCCCATCAAATAAATGTCTATGTAAAGGTTTGAATTCTCATTGAAATAATTGATGACGATTAGCTCACAATATCCATCCGTTGCAACGCCCTGAGTCGGGTTTGAAGAAAGAGCACACGCAAACGCAAACAATGCACTTTGATCTATCCCGGTCCGAATTCCCTGAGTAGTTGAGCCTTTTACACGTCAGTAACGACGAAAGCATTCAGGTTATTTACTTACTGTTGGTACCTGGACAGGCGAAGGATACAACGAGCATACCAGTATCTGATGATCCAGTATCTGGTTGGAACTGAGGATCGAAGCCAATGAGTGAAATTGCGCTGCATTGTATCGATGGTGTGTAGCCTTGCTGAATCATGTTGTAGTTTGAGCTAATACCGCGGTATTTTACAGTCCCTTCAATTTTGCTATTGGCGGGAAGGAACGTTCCCTGTGGGAACAGATTCGGTAAAATGTATGACGTTGGTACGAGGTTAGCTGGAAGAATCCCATCTGCAAAGCGATGAGTTGAGTCACAATGAAGGCGAATCCGCTCACATGTTGCGGCCACATATGAATAATTGTTGAAGCTGAAAAAACCGGGAAAGGAAAGTTCACTTCTAACAGATGTTTCTCCACTAGAAGTCATAGCTGGTACAACCGTAATTTGGGTGTCTGGATCTACGTCAAATCCATCCATGGGGTGGACGGGTCATGATACCTGCCTGGCTGGACAGAAGCGCTAAAACTCCATTGATGTATAAGTGGGCCCAATTCTTGCGAAAAGCTGGGATCCGTCATATCAATTTCGTAACCAGATATTTTGTATGGAACAATAATTTGACTGGGTGTGAATATAGCCACGAATCTTGCGTTTCAAAGTCAGCATCGAGTGCAAGATGCAGCAATATCAACTTACGCTGGAGTTTGCATAAGAAACATTATCCCAACAATAAGCGCGAAGTATGTCGATATGGACTGTAGGTCTCCAAAGATAAAGCCGCCCTTTGATATAGTGAGGGTGGCCACCATAGTGTGAAGTTTTAGCCCAGAGTTATTCAGATGTACATCAATCGCAAAGATGAGAGCCTTGGAGAAGAGACTGGTTTTTGTCAGCAACTTCTAGGACAAGCAACGGCCAAGTCCCCTCACCCCGAACTGATCCAAGAGATTATGTTCGCCAGAATTGCTACGACCAAGGTTGTCAACTGTGGATTGTTGTACACACGCTTAGCCAGATTATCGGGGAGCGGAAGATCCCTCATGGTCGTGATGATGAAGAATCCCCAGATTAAAAAAAGTAAAATGAGCTGGCCGAAAACGACGTAGATCGGTCGGTATATGCGGTGGTTTGGGCTAAGGAAAAAGTTGAGCGACAACTATTAATGGCTTAAAACTGGCCTGATACTTGCCTGCATGCCATCGTCGTGAAAAGACACGGGCAAGACGGGATTCGGGACAGGCTTTAAGAACCCTCTGGCTCCGGGAAGCGTGGACAGTGCACAATTAAGGCCTTGTTTTATAGGGCTCGCCGGTAGGAATCCATGCTCTCTGCCATGGTTCTCACCGGTAAGGATACATGCTCTCTGCCGTGGTTCCTACCGGTGATAAGCGCTAGCGTGAAAGACATGCGGTAAATGAAACCTAATCCAGAAGCAATGATAACGACCTAAACAAGAAGCAAGTGCGGCGAATACCGCAGTGACTTGATCCACATCGATATTAGCACCTTCATGACTACTGGCTGTTCATCCTGCATCGGCATCACTTTTCCAAGTGTGAATATCATGTCGTCAATAGGCGGAGTGTTTTTTCCATGTGATATGGCCGTACTTAAAGCGGCATGCGGTGTGTAGAGGCGCCCTTCATGGCTTCGGTGAGTCAGACTGCTGGAAACATGGACAATCAAGGGTACGGTACACCGTTTGGTTAGATCGGAAAGGAGAACTATGCCACCACCAGGCGCAGCAACCAAGAAATACATTCATATCTGTTATTGCGCCGTTTCAACTTTCGATCACCTGAGTGTTGGCACATACAATGATGAATTGATATCTTTGATTCGTAGCCCCGATGTCACAAAGTCGACCGGACAAAACTCCAACGTGTTCAAAGCAAACCCTGAACCTTGTGTTCTGGTGACAGAAGAAGACCTCACATTCTACACGTGAGGGTTAGATAGGAGAAGACATGCGTGCCGTGCCGGTATAGGCGCTTGTAAACTCTGAAAAGAGAAACCGCTATGCCAGGGTCCAATTTATTTCCGGTTGTTGCGCCCCCTTTGCTCCGCTACCTTTCAGATTACTGATCACACCATCGGCTCTATGAACATGAGCTGCACAGGCAGGGACAATTATTGTACGAGATGGCGTAGGATTACGACGTGAATTCTGCGGCTGAATGAATCCATGGAGGCGAATGGGGTCACGAGAAGACAGCTCGATCAATATTTTCGGCTTCTGATTGAGAGCCAATTATCCGGTCCACAATTGGTACGTAAGCCAGGGTCGATCTGCACATCCATTGTTATCAAAGCAAGAATAGAATATATGTGTACAACACATATTCCGATATTAATCGTTAGCGATGTAGACAGCGTTTCAGCCTAGCCTTCCTTGGTGCCGGCTGTAATAAGGGTGCAGACTGCGGTGTATGTTGCTCTACATTGAATGCTAGACTTCCATGACGGCCCCCTATACTATTTTGCACCTGATCAACCTGGGGAGGGAGCTGTGTTACACATGCGACCGCGTCCCAGTATGTAAGCTCTCTTGACATATCTGCTTGCTGAACTGCTGCCCCATGCTAAATGTCTTTGTTGACGAGAAGAATAGTCGAGTCAGAAGGCATCGCAATCTACAGCTGTGAAGCTTGCTGCTCAGATAAGCAGATCAACGAGACTGGTCATTGGAACCAGTCAAGGAACTGGTGAGGGCGGAGCTAGGTTTTCCAGGTCAGATAAGGTTACAAACAGGCTGGGTTGGAATAAACGTATTCTCAAATCCATGCGATAAAGTGTAGTGATATACTTACATCTTCCCGAGTCGACCCGGAAGTCCTAGTCAGCATCGATCCAAAGTTTCAGAACTGTTATCAGCACACTACTTGGTCCAGAAACATAGTCGATTCGTATCATGTGCATCGTTAAGTAATGGAACCTTGCTTTTTTGCTCCACGGTATATCTCCTCTGTGGCTTGATCAAGTGCCTTGGATTGGAAGGCGTACTTGTCACAGGAATGTCATTGTTGCAGCTCTGTTGCTGGAGTTCAAACTTTTTTTAGCATTCGTAAATGGCGATTAGGGCAAACACGCAGCACTGGCTAGTGATCGTCGGAGGTCCTGCAGCGAAATCCAGAAAACTTTGGAAAGAAGCGGACATATTGACATCGTTACAACTAGAGGGCCCAGCCTTGCCTGGCGATCCAGTTCATGGACCCACATCATAAAGTCCTTGACGATGGACCTGCAGCTGGGCAGCATATATTTGTAAAAGTGCACGGACCTGAATCTGCCATCCTGGTGCACATATTTAGCAGACAAGATGAGCACTAAAAACTATCCAAGAGTATGCGTTCAACCTGCGACAGGGTTTGGCGCACGTGTTCAAAAACCTTATTCTGATCAAAGGCGATCAATTGTAAGTCTAGAAGCCAGAACGCTCATTATGCTAACACGGATTTGGGTTCAGCATTGGTCAATTTTGGCAACGTCCAGGAGCAAATGGTCTAGCACACAGCTAACGTGTTCGCGTGTTCGTACCAGGTACTATACCGAATTCAGGTTGAGCATGCTAGCCACTCCTTGCTGCAGATCCTTGTTTGATTCTTGACACCAGGGGACTCCATGTATTTTAGCGTGTAGGTGAAACGCGCATTGACGCCAACTCTTGCGACATGGCTTGAAGATTTCGGTCAGAGCCTCAATACTTGGAGGACGAGCGACGCCATTATAGTCGTGACCGACGGTAGTAGGGAAAAGGCAAGAGCAGGGCGGGGTCGTCACCTGGTAACAAGATGTCAAACTATGGGGAGAAGTCCCTGATGTTGCGGCCGCATCCTCTTTCACAGCCGAACTTCAAGCACTTGAAATGGCGCTCAGATTGCTGTTAGAACGACACAAATAACACCTCGTCCTTCTCGTTAATAATGCCACGGCGGCCAAATCTATATTTTGACATCAACATTCACGATCGCCAACAAACTAACATAATGGCCATGATGGAATTACGGTTGTGCCTTTCAGAACACACCGACAATCGTCTCACGGTTACTTGGTGCCCGTCACGCAATGAAAATGAAGCTGTGGACAAATTGGTCCGAGTCACTCGCGAACTCAGGCGCTACATTTCGAGTCGCTTAAACATTCCGTAGGTCAGTCAAGGATGAGGCATACAAATGATTGCCCTTCGGGACGCTCGCGTAAGAGGACGACACGCCATCCGCATCAATACTTTCAAAGGCGAACGCGTTAAAGCTCGGATAGGAAAGCCATACTTCCTCCGAGAAGCAGGAGACGATCTCGATCTCGCGGTACGAGCATGTCGACTAATCCGAGGTCATATGCCGAGTGGTGAAGCCATTTCTGGCCAGATGCACATCAACATTGCCCGGGATGCGAAGGATCTTTCTAAACGCGAACGCATATTCTCTGTCGTTACACGTGGTATGAAAGTCAATTTACTCATTGGCTAGCAGTTACTTCGTCTCGTAGCAATTTCGAACAGATCGTTAGTTTTCTCAGGAAATCCGTCAGCAGGGTCCTTCGAGGACACGTTCAAACTCTTACATTAGCGTTTAGTATCATTCATCTGCTTCTGGTCTTAGATTATTTTTCCTCTTTCTTTTTAGTCGAGTTTCTGTCGTGGATTCTGATTTATATCATTTCGCTTTGCACCTAGTACTCCATTTGCGAATTCTTATGCAAAAGAAAAAAATAGCAATTCGCGAGTTGAGACCACCGTGTGAAAGCGGCTCCAGGCCATCACTGTTCCTTAACGCTAACTCTATGCATGATACTCGTCACCTCTCTAAACCCACGGTAATTGACAGTCACGTCGGCAGTTTATAAGCAATCAAGCCACGATGTCTTCTTTATCCAATTCGGCCTCACGCCATTTCGTCGTCCTGGGTGGCGGAATAACGGGCCTTTCTAGCGCGTTCCACTTGTCTCGAAGGTTTCCCAATGCGCGCGTTACGATTGTTGAAAAGGAGGATAGGATGGGAGGGTGGATAAAGAGCGAAAGAGTTACCGTTCACACGGATGATAATAACGACAACACGGAATGCTCTGTCGTGTTGGAAGCGGGCCCAAGAACGCTCAGACCGGTGGATAAGGCTATATTGGAGCTCGTGCGTCGCTCATAAATGGTTTTTGTAATTTGGCTTACGCTGCATTGCATAGATACACCTACTAGACCTCACCCCGGAGGTCATTACAATGTCCTCATCGTCACCTTCAGCTAAATCCCGCTATCTATACGTGCCCGAGCTGGCGGGTGAAAGAGGAAGTGGTTTGTTGCGCCTCCCTTATGACTTGTGGTCGCTGTTGTCACCTTGGTCGGAGTCGAGACCATTATTAAGGATTCTATTGCCCGCGATATTGAAAGAGCCGTTCGGGAGTGCGAACAGACCTGTTGTTGATGGAGAGGCAGAAACAGAACAAGATGAATCGGTCGACGCATTCATGACGCGCCGGTTTGGAGAGAATTTTGCTCGGGTATTCGGGAGCGCGCTCGTTCATGGTGTATATGCCGCTGACTCAAGGGAGTTGTCAATAAGGGCTGCGTTTCCGTCGCTGTGGGATGCTGAGACGAGAGGAAATGGAAGTGTGTTGTTAGGCATGTTCCGAAAGGGAAGGAAGGAAGAAGAGGTATATGAGGTGGATGATTTAGTCGAGAAGTTGAGGAATGTGTCGGTGTTATCGTTCAAAGAAGGGATAGAGGTGCTGCCAAAGGCATTGGAAAGACACCTTTCAAGGAAGGAGAATGTGCGGATAATCAAAGGTATGGGTGTCACTGGGTTGAAAATGAGGGAGGATGAGCAGATTGAGGTGGGAAGCCTTATTGTTCTTGTAGTGAGATGCTCATTCGCATGTAGGTACACCTCAGTCTGTCCGAGGCGCTCAACGCAACGCACGTCGTGTCCGCACTCCCGCTCCCAGTTCTCCACAATCTCCTATCCGAAGGATGGGAGCTTCCCCATCTTACTACCAACCCGTCCTCCACAGTCACGGTGGTCAACCTAGTATTCGCCGTTTCGCCAGACATGATCCATCCAGCTGGCTACGGGTACCTTGTTCCCCGTCGCCCAGATCCAGGATCTAGCGACGCCCTACCTATCATTGGCGCCGTATTCGACTCTTGTTCTCTGGCAGAACAAGACGAACCGCCTGTGTTTACTAAAATTACAGTCATGATCAAGGGCGAGCACCCTCTTCCATCTGAATCCAAGTCTGCCATTCCAAATGTGATCCTTCGCATATTGTCTACATTGTCAACTCAGCTGGGAAATTCGCTGCCTGACCCCGTGTTCTGGAGGGTCCATGTCAATCGAGGATGTATTCCGACTTACACAATAGGCCATCGGAGACGGATGGAGGAGCTGGTGGAGAGGACAAAGGAGGTATGGAAGGGGAGACTAGAGGTGGTGGGATCCGGAGTGGAAGGGGTGAGTGTGAATGATTGTGTGAGGAGGGGAAGACGCGTAGGACGCGAATGGGCGTAGGGTACTTATATGCGTCGAAGAGCAGGGATGTGACATGTGACGTGGCGTGACCGTCTCAGAGTGCTTGGCAGCGTCCACCGTCATGTCGGGCAGGAACTCAAGACAGACGCAGGAGCCGTCCTCGTCCTCTGCCTCGTCCTCCTCCAAGTTGTCCAAACTCCTCCAAAAGGCCCGCGACAGATCAAAGTCCGCCTCCGATCACCCCGCCCCATCCGCCCCCGACTCTTCGCCTCCACCACTCCCCGACCCCGCCCCCGCCGATCCGGATGGCCCCGCCCTGTCTCTCCAGCCACCCCCCGCCCCCTTGCCCCGTTCACGCACACGCTCAGAACGCCCCAAAAGCACCGCCTCCGAGCTCATGCACTCCCATTCGCTTTACTCCTCTCCCAGCACCTCCAGGCTCTCCGACCTCCCCACCCGCATCTCAGGCTGGTTCAACCACACCTTTAGCTCATCTACAACAGACCTGTCCCTTTCTAACATCCTCTCGCAGTCCCAGTCGGCCTCCTCGACTGGTGCATCCCCAAGGGTCAAGCTGCCTGCCAGCTTTTTGACCGCAATACCAGGCAGAGCAGTCAGATATATATTTGACACGGATTCTTCACCCGATAAGAGCGCAGAGCCAATTTGGCTGCTCGGCCTCCAACACCCGGGATACGAACCACCTCCAGCCACTCCATCTCTTACCCCTTCCTCTCCAGCTGGCAAAAAATCGGGCAGAAATTCTGACTCTCCCCATTCCATACACTCCTCACTTTCATTGTCGTCTTCCAGCAACTCTTCATTTCATGATCAACCGGAACATCAACAACTAGGCACGAACAAACCTGGCTGGCCCCCTGCTTTTTATGCCGATTTTACGTCGAGGGTGTGGTTGACTTATCGCTCTCATTTCCCCCCAATCAGGGATGTGAGACTGGCCGATCTGGCGTGTGTACCCCTGGGCAAAGACATCCACATTGACCCAAATGCAGCAGAGACGGCGTCGATAAGTGCCAGCCCATCAACCGTGCGGACACGGGGATGGCCTTGGGGTAGCGGTGAAAAAGGCTGGACGAGCGATACAGGATGGGGCTGTATGCTTAGGACAGGGCAGAGCCTCTTGGCCAACGCATTAATCCATTTACATTTAGGCCGCGGTACGTGTTCCGCTATTTTACCCCATCTCGTCTTTCTGCTTTCCGTTGTGATGATCTGGAACTAAGCCAGCGTCAACGGACAGACTGGCGACGCCCTCCGTATCCGATATACACCGTCGATTATGCAACATACGTTCAGATTGTGACATGGTTCTTTGACACACCTGCGCCTGAAGCACCGTTTAGTGTGCATAGGATGGCATTGGCTGGGAAGGAATTAGGCAAGGATGTAGGTCAGTGGTTTGGACCCAGTACGGCTGCGGGTGCAATCAAGTATGTTTATCACCGTTGCTTTTACCGCCCTTCTGACTAATATCCAGGACACTTGCCCACTCTTTCTCGGAGTGCGGCCTTAACGTTGCTGTCGCGATTGACAATGCACTTTATCAGTCCGACGTGTACACTGCATCGCATGGTGGTACAGCCCGTGCCCGTTCGCCAAGAAAGATGGTTAAAACAACATGGGGCGATAGACCCGTGCTCGTGCTCTTGGGCGTACGACTGGGCATTGATCGCGTCAATCCCATTTATTACGATACCATTAAAGTAAGTCGATCTTTCATTAAACAAACTTCTTTCTTTAAATTAATTTGCTTCCCATAGCAACTATACACATTTCCCCAGTCCGTCGGTATAGCCGGTGGCCGTCCAAGTTCGTCATACTATTTCGTAGGCGCGCAAGGCAACAATCTGTTCTACCTCGACCCACATCAGTCTAGACATGCCGTACCTCTACGTTCAGCACCGTCCCCGGTATACCCGCCAAACAATAATCGTGAATCAGATTCTAACGTCGACTCGGACCGCGATATCGGAGCAAGGGGCGGCAGTGGACACAGCCGAAAACTTGCTCGTTCTCCTAGCCTACGCCAACAACAGCAACAACACCACAGTCACTCTAACCATAGCCGCATGCCCACTTCGCCTTCCTCCGTCAGAACCAGCTCATCTAATTTCTCTTACCATACTCCCGCATCTCCATCCCCACTTCAATACCAATACTCCACCTCGTCATCAACGTCGGAAACGTCGACGGACCTATCGTCGTCGTCGCAGGGAGGTTATCACTCCCAACCTCATCAATATACACAACGACACACACAATCGAGGTCACCCCCGCCTGTATCCCACGCTAAGTGGCATAACCAGACCGAGTCACATCGGCGGTCTTTAGAAGCGGACGCACGAGATTCATCCGCTGGAAGCGGCAGTGGTAGCGGCACTGGCAACGGTGGTGGAAGCAGCTTCGCCGACAGCCTCATCGGCGGACTGGACCTCCTCCAACAGCATTATGCGACCACCTACTCTGCTACTGAGCTCAAAACCTTCCACTGTGACCAAGTGCGCAAGATGCCGATGAGTGGACTTGATCCATCCATGCTTATTGGGTTCTTGTGTCGCGACGAAGCAGAGTGGCTGGACTTTAAGAGGCGAGTGGCAGAGTTGCCTCGGACGATATTTTCCATTCAGGATGAGCCACCGAGTTGGCCATCTGATTCGGATGATAATATGGGGTTGGAGAGTATCTCCGATCCAGAAGATCTGGATCTCGAGGACGAAGATGGGGATGAGGACGGAGATGAAGAGAGAGAGGATGAAAAAGATGATGGTGACGAAGAGGATGGGGTCGAGGTAGAATTGGATGATGCAGAAGAGAAATATAGAGAGAGGAGGACAAGGGCTAGGACAAAGACAAAGGCGAAGGCGAAGATACGAGGAGAAGACAACAATGATGACTCCGATGAGTTTTTCGATACCCGGTCGAGGTCGAGTGATGGTGGCCCTAACTCTTGCAACGATCCCAACACTCGGAGAGCCAGCACGGGCAGGAGTGATACGGAAGAAGATCCTGTTTACCCTGTCACTCCTAGTCCCGGGTCACGATTTATGATAACTCAGACGAAATCGAAGCCAAGATCATCAATAGAAAAGCCACGGTCGTCGTACTCTATTGAGAGGGACGAGGAGGAGGAACTTGGAAGACATGCGCTGGAGGACGATGATGATGACGATTGGGTTGATCCGTCTGTGCCTTCCTCCGCACCTTCGTCATCTCCGCCATCAACTATGATGGTTGAACCACCATCTATGTCGGTGCCATTGGCGGTTGGGAGAGAGGTCATTGGTGTTCCCCCAGGCATGATCCCAGGAGGAGGGAAGAAGACAAAGGGGAGAAAGTCGGGGCCAGGACTCGTTCCTGTGGTCCGACCCCTAGCATTGCCCGTAGCACCTTCGCCTTCTGCATCTTCATCGGGTGCAAAAGCAAAAGCAAAGGCAAATATGAAGGGCAAGGACAAATCTTCTAGGCATATGAGGAGCGGAGGGTGGCAGTTTGAGGACGAACAGGAACAAGAACAACAGCATTATTTGTTCCCTAGTACTGGTACCGATGATGAAAGGGACGGTAACGGGTCGGAAGAGGCGACACCGTTGGATCGATCAAGGAATAACACGGCGACAGGGATGGGCAGTGGCGGAGGGGAAGACATTGTTATAGTGATGAGTGGGAAGAGGATGAATACCGCCCGCGCAAGGGATGGAGGGAGGACGCAGAGTGGTGGTGTGAAAGGGATTCTGACGGAGTAACCGTTCATCCGTCTATTCGTCATTCAAGCATGATGCGCGGCGCATAACATATATGCACCAAGAGAAGACAAGAGATGAGAAGGGACGGTCTACGGTCGCCCTTGATGAGCAGTTTCACGTCTTTCTTTTTCCTTGTTTCGTTCCCTATCAATAATGTACTGACCACGGCCAGCTGGTGTCCCAATTTCGGACGTTCCTCTTTACTCCTTTCTATATTTTTTTTTATTGTGGGCAACCGCCGGCCAAACCGAGTTATGTTTCTTTCATATTTCTTTTCTATGTACCGATACGAATGGTGCTTACTCCTCCAATCGTTGTCGTTGTGTCCCGATGCATTATTCACGGCGGGTGTCGCCAGGTGGACTAATAGGTCCCGTGTTGGTTGTTAGATGTGATTGTATATATACCCCTTCAACTCTCAGAATTTTGTCAGTTCGAGGTTTAGGGACGTTTTTCTTTGGGTCTATCGGGATCTTTATTATGACGAAAAGGTTTGTATGCGCGGGTTGCTGTATTATCACAACCTACCGAGTTCTATGACTTAACTAAAATATTGGCTCCGAAATAGTAATGCACGGGTTCAAATGCCGTCAATACTGTAGAGAATCTCACGCTCGCCATGACTATAACCAACGTCAATGATATCTTTCATCTAGATGTCCCACGGGAATATGACGTTGTTCACGCTTCCGGCACTTGTCCCACATTTGAGGGTGTCAGAGTGAAGTTTTCGCCAAAGCAAGCGGCCAAACACGGTGACGTGACCTGAGTCTCCTGGATCGACCGTGAGTACAGGATGCCCTGATTCAGTTTTTGCATACTTACGCCTCACAGTATCCAAAACTTATGACTCTTGCCCTCGGCGAAGGCCGTACGGTTTCAATCCTAAGAATGTCTTCCATGCCCTTGATCCAAGTACGAATGAGATCCAGGCCGTCACAATGTCAAGAACCTCAATTCATCTTCCTGGAACACTAGTCATTACGGAAAATCGCAAATCCCCCCGCAAAAAAGAGATCGATTGCAAAACCCGCAACACTATCCAACAGACCCAAATAGCTGCTGCAGAATACTATTTGATAAAACCAAAAAGTGCGTTTCACAGCACACATTAAGGACCAGACGTTAGTCTCTTGTTATCTTCGACGCACTCGCAGTGGCACGCCACGTTACAAAGCATGATGCGGGTCACCCGAAGGAATATGATAAAGTCGCACTTCGATAAAATTGGCAACGCATTGAACGTCACATATGATTGTTCCTGTACCGGCAGCTATGCCTACGTAAACACCTATCCTTAGGCAATGGTAAACAGCTATGTGATGAAAGGAATATTACCTGATGACAGAACAATGATCTTTCCCGAAATCACATCTTGGCGATCTCCATCGTTCCCTCAAAAGAAATATCTGCGTTATGGCGGTCATTGCTCACAGCAAAATTGCCAATTTAGTACTGTAGAACTGTTAATATCAGAGTCAATTTCTTCATGAAAACGTTATTCCTTGCGGCGGAAACGCCGAGGCCCTTACAATCGCCATTTGATATACCAAACATCCCATGGACCGATTGCCCGTTGTCTTCTCGAATTAATATTACGTCCTCAATTCGAAAGTAATTTCCCCCTTTACCTAGCCGCCTGCCCGGAACAGGACCATGTCCAAGACCTTCTCTGGATATTTTCTGCGTGCGCTCTATTCACACCGCCTGTTGGAGAAGAGTGTCGGAAGCAGATAGGCGTACGACAACCCTTCTAGAGTGACGTATACCAATGGGAAATTTGAATAGAATTCGGGATAGTGACACCTTTCTCAATCAAAGCAAGCACATGTCCTGATCTTCGACATATCAGACTGTAAACTAATTTTTGCCGTGGGCTCAAATGCAAACGAAAACAATGGATAGCGGGCTCACAAGTGTTTCAATGATAAACATACCGGTTCTCATATGAAAATACCATTCTGCTAGGCCGCTGATTGCATCAACGTCGAAGACCTTCATATCGCCATTTGGTATAACTGGGCGTCGGAAGGCCGAATGTCTGTCCTCTAGCGATTATCGAGAGAATCAACCAAAGTATTCGGGATTTCGGAAAAGGGCATGTTAGAGTCACATAACTTGTGTATTTTTGAACTTGCGGTCTGCACACTGCCATATTCTGTCTGTTGGAGGACATACTATTACAACCACCCTTTCCCGTATGTAAATAGTTTACATAATATGCCTTCATGGTCTTGACAGGAGCCTTTTCGTGGGTGATCGTGGCGTTCTTCTGATTACAAGTAGAACATCCGTTTACCTCATCTGGATTGCGACATATGCTGTTTTTGCGGACTTGTGGCACAAACTTGACCGGACGGAATCCATGACTATTTTTACTTTTATTTTTATTTTGTTTCAATCCTCGTTTATGTCCCTCTGTGCCACCGAGGGCATCACCTCCTATGTATGTATTGTGATCTTTCTAAGTCGACCCAGCCCCTTCTCCCTGTGTGCAGCATGCCGTGAGCGCGTGCCAAGAGTAATTCTAACATCGTCACTCTGCGTACTGTGACCAAGAAGCATTCTTGATCGAATTATAACTACATAAAACGTACTGAATAACTAACTCCCCACCATACACTAATCAAAATCAAAGTAAGTCCTTATCTTAAAACAGCCGTGAAGAGTCAATATCTGGCCAGTGCTCCCCGGAACACCTCCAACAGCCATCTCATGTTCGCCAACCTTATATGCTCTTCTTTCTTAGCCATCGGACTCTCCACCATTGCAGTTTCCACTGCTAGAGGCTTGGATCTTAAAGTCAATGGTTGATCATCTGGAAATTGTACTACAACGTTTACTAATTACCATTTAGGTGCCATCACTACTGTAGAGGATCTCAAGCTCACCACAACTATAACTAACAACGGTCCTGACAAGTTGGAGCTCGTCAATGATCCATCTGGACCGCTTTCCTCTGGATTCTTCTCCGAAAAGTTCGACGTCGTTCATACTTCTGGCACCGACCCCGTGTTCCAGGGTGTCAGTGAAGTTTTCACCTAAGGAAGCAGTCCGTAATGGTGACGTTACCACTCTTGCTCCTGGCGAATCCATGACCGTCGAACACGATTGTGAGTGTATGCTTCTCTGATTTCGTCTTTGAATATTCATGTCTGGCAGTATCCAGGACTTACGACTTCACTTTTCCCGGTGAAGGCTCATATAGTTTCAAACCCAAGAATGTCTTTTATGCTGTTGACCCGAGTACGAATGAGATCCATATCATTCAGGCCGATACCGTGCAAAAGACCTCAGTTCTCCTTTCTGGAAAGCTGGTCGTCACGGACAGTCGCATGTCAGTCCGCGCTCAAAATATTGGTTATCGCAACTGTAGCAAGGATCGACAGCCCCAAATATTCAGAGCGGCGCAGTATTCAACGACTTACATAAATAACGCCAAGAGGTACGTTATCGCCGCAAATATTGAGGACTCAACATCGATTTCCTCGTTCTATAGTTACCTTAGACGTACTAGCAGTGGCACGCCACGCTACAAGACGTGGTTCGGGGCGTACACTGATTTGCGAAAGAATTTGGTGAAATCACACTATGAAAAAATCGGCAGTAGCCCGTTGAGCGTTACATACGACTGCTCCTGTACTATCCCGGGCGCCTATGCCTACGTTCACCCACACGAGTAAGAATTATATTTGTGTAAATAACGAAACTCATAGTTCACCTTTGCAGTCCCACTACAATTTACTTATGTGGAGGATTCTGGACGGCTCCTTTAAACGGCACCGATTCTAGGGTATACTGATCCTGTCTTCTCGGGTCCATCATTAACGCATTTTTAGGCTGGAACAATCATCCATGAATCCAGCCACTTTACCATTTACGGGGGGACCAGGGACTATGCGTACGGTCAATCCGCTTGTGAGCAGCTTGCGATCAATCATCCAAATAAAGCGGTCTTGAATGCCGACTCCCACGAATACTTTGCTGAGAATGACCCACATATGCAGTGAGGACATAGTACGTGTTGCGCCTTGTTAGCTCCAACTGCTGGAGACTTAGACTTCAGGTTGTCCAGCGCTTTAACACTATGGCGAGCTTCCTGGATAGATGATTTGAAATGTGTAGGGTCAGAACATAATGTTGTTAACCTCGCAATAATGCAATAAAATGCAGGAGTATTAGAGCCTACAGTTTATTTTTACGAGGTTCTTGGGGTATGCTCCAAGTAGAGGGGAAAGAAGGTGACATAGTGAAGACCAGGACTTGTCCCTATGATTCGACTCCGGCCAACGTTGCCCGTGCGATCACCATTTACGTTAAGTAATACGGCAAAGATAAGGGTGAGTACACGTGAGGACCGGAAGGTGACAAACAAGAGGGGAGATCAGAGTGGGGTTTCAGTGCCCGATATGACCTTATAATAGTGGTATACGGCCCACGGAACACTAATTTAGTTCTATAATCAAGATTTAAACACGTTATTCGGTAGCGAATTTGCATCCGTATACAAAACGAAAAAGTGCTAGAGTTAGGGATATATTAGAGAGTGCAACCTCGCAAGAGCATATTAGACCTCGTCAAACGTTGACGCTCAGTATTATGGTCCTGTTTCACTCGTTTCATGTTTATTCCGCGTGACTTAGAACGTAGATTGTAAGGCCCTTTTCGGGTCCCCGGTTAGAACCTAGCTTGTTAGGTTAGGTTAGATTACGAAAAGTTAGCATTTCGTGACTCAACGTCAGACTTGGTTGGTCACGCGGTCACGGTCAGTAACAGATTGCAACAGGGAATTAGATTGGCGCACGATCGCCGATAATCGCTTTTGCTCCTACCATGGCCTCAATCCGCCCACACAGGACATTCACTCAGAAAAACAATGGGATTGTTACAAGCGGTTGGCTGAAAGTTGACATGTGACAGATGATCTTATCAGGACGTAACAGAGTGTCACTAATTCTAACCTAGCCAAGTGCAGCTGGAAGCACCTCTTGGCTCGGTTACGAGCCCTAACCAAGTTACACAATGAGAAAGGAAATCTAACTCTAGCTAGCTAGCTCTGGCCGGGGGGCCGAAAAGGGCCTAAACACCTTTTGCCCTTCTTATTTTTCGACTTGTACTTATACTCTATAGCATCTCGTCAAGGCGGTTCATATGTTTCTCCGAATGTCAACTAACGTTGTTTCTTGCAATACCCTTGGGCAAGAATACTTCACTCATACAGTGGCACAACATGCCCCTCCCAAAGTCGCAACTGATGCAGCCTAATTGCACGGCATTAACTGAATCGATTTAAGCTGTCGCTTACGTTAAGTGGTACTATTGTGTTGATCCTACTATTGTATCGCCGCTAAGCAGAAAGAAAATGCCGTTCCGAGTCGTCCTGAACCACCCATTCCCTCTACCTGGAGCATACCCCTAAGAACCTTATAAAAATAAACCGTAGGTTCTATGCAACACGCCCGTATTTTATTGCTTTATTGCGAGTTAAGAACAAGGAATCTTTATTATGTGCTGATCCTACACATTTGTCAAGGAAGCTCGCCAGTGTTAAAGCTCTGGACAACTGCAAGTCCAAGTCTCTGCAGTTGGAGCTAACAAGATGCAGCACGTACCACGTCCTCACTGCATGTATGGGTTATTCTCAGCAAAGTATTCATGAGAGTCAGCGTTCAAGACCGCTTTATCCGGATCACTGATCGCAAGCTGCTTGCAAGCGGATTGGCCGTACGCATAGTCCTTGGTCCCCCCGTAAATGGTAAAGTGGCTGGATTCATGGATGATTGTTCCGGCCTAAAAGTGCGTCAATGTGATGCGCCCGAGAAAACAAGATCGATATACCTTAGAATCGGTGCCGTTTAAAGGAGCTGTCCAGAATGCTCCGCACAAGTAAATTGTACTGGGACTACAAAGGTGAACTAAAAATTTCGTTGTTTACGCAAGTATAACTTACTCGTTTGGGTAAACGTAGGCATAGACGCTCGAGTTGGTACAGGAGCAGTCATATGTAACGCTCAACGGACTATTGCCGATTTTATCATAGTGCGATTTTACCAAATTCTTTCGCGCATCGGTGTACGCTCCGAACCATGTCGTGTAGCGTGGCGTGCCACTGCTGGTTTGTCCAAGGTAACTATAGAACGAGGAAATCAACGTTCGGTCCTCAATATTTGCGGCGGTAGCGTACCTCTTGGCACCATTTAAGTAAGTTATTGAATACTGCGCGGCTGCGGAAGTTTGGCTCTGTTGATTACTACTACAGCTGCGGTAACCAATTTCTTCTGTGCGGACTGACATGCGATTGTCCGTGACGACCAGCTTTCCAGAAAGCAGAACTGAGGTCTTTTGCACGACGTCGGCCTGAATAACATGGATCTCATTCGTACTTGGGTCAACGGCATAAAAGACATCCTTGGGTTTGAAACTGTATGAGCCTTCACCGGGAAAAGTGAAGTCGTAAGTCCTGGATACTGCCAGACATGAATATTCGAAGCCGAAACCCGAGAAGCCTGCACTCACAATCGTGTTCGACAGTCATGGATTCGCCAGGAGCAAGAGTAGTAACGTCACCATTACGGACCGCTTCCTTGGGTGAAAACTTCACTCTGACTCCCTGGAACATGGGGGCAGTGCCAGAAGTATGAACGACGTCGAACTTTTCCGAGGAGTATTCAGAGGAAAGCGATCCAGATGGGTCATTGATGAGGTTCAATACATAAGAA
>QFEO01001621.1:0-14243 GCA_003316615.1 Amanita pseudoporphyria
GAATCCTATATATTCACTAGGAATCCACTGGGATTCCACTGGAACATGTGGCTGAGTGGAAAGTACTGCCCATTCATTGTTTTCCATTTTCTTGATTCCTGCCTTCTTCATTGCTTCTACTGCCTTTTGTACAGGTTCCTCTCAAGCTGTGACCTTTCGTATTTCTGTTAATAAGCTTTGTTCTTCCCCTGCTATTAATAAATGCCCTTGTCATAGTGAAGTGATTTTGAAAAATTCTGGTTTTAGGAGCACTACATCTTTATCATCTAATGCCACCCCCTCCTTAAGGTCTGGCCTCCTGGACAGGGCGTTGGCTTTGGTCATTGTTACACTGGCCTTGTGTTCCAGTAAGAAGTTGAAACAAGAATGGTAAAGTGCCCATCAGGCTTGGTGGCGATTAAGTTTCTTTGCCTTCATGAAGTATTCAAGATTTTTGTGATCAGTCCAAATGGTGAACTGTAATGGGGCTCCCTCTAAATGGTGTTGCCAAGCCTCCAAACAACACATGATGCCCAACATCTCTTTATCATGGACATTGTAGTTTCACTCCATTTCATTTAGTGCTTTGGACAAGAAAGCAGCCAGGCACCATTTTCCATCATCACATACATAACATAGACAAAATGCCCCCTGTTGTGTAATCCAAAGCATCTAATTCAATTCATAGAGGGTGATGTTCATCAGGTGTTACCAGGAGTGGTGCTGTAGTGAATCTCATTTTGAGGGTTTGAAAAGTGAGTTCTGCTTTATTGTTCCATTCCCATTGTTGGTTATTTTTTACTAGTGCATGGAGGGCTGTGGCTATTTTTGCAAAGCCCTTGATAAAACATTGATAGTAGTTAGCAAGACCCATAAAATGTTGGACATCTTTGACTGATTGTGGTTTTGGCCAATGCATGATAGCATCCACCTTTTTAGGGTCCATTCATATTCCATTTGGGCCTAGTATTACCCCTAGGAATTTGACTTCCTTGACCTTCCATTCACATTTCTCTGGTTTCAGGAACAGGTCATTTTCCTTTAGCCACCACAAAACTTCTGCTACTAGTTCATCATGTCCTTCTTCCATATCTGTGAATACTAATATATCATCAATGTAGATTATTACTTTTCCAGTGTTGATTAAATCCTTGAATAGATCATTCATCATGGTTTGGAATGTGGTGGGTGAGTTTGTTAATCCAAAGTACATTACCAGGGGTTCATATGCCCCTTGAAAGGTTGTGAATGCTGCTTTCCATTTGTCACCTTCTTTGATTCGCATGTTATTATAGCCCCATTGTAGGTCCATTTTAGTGAAAACCCTGGCCCTTCCCACTTTATCCACTAGTTCCAATATTAGTGGTAACAGATAATTATTTTTTATTGTTCCTTTGTTAATACGTCAGTAATCTTGTACCATTTGTTTCTTTCCATCCTTTTTTGCAATGAAAAACACAGGTGCCATTTGTGGAGATTTTGAAGGGCAAATATAACCCTTTTTCAGTTGGTCCATCAGGAACTCTTGTACTTCATGCTGCTCATCAGGTGACAATGGATACACTTTCCCTTTCTTAGGTGTGAATCCTTCTTTTAGTTCTATGGCATGATCCCAAGGTTTGCATGTTGGCATTCTCTCTGATGCTTGTTTTTCAAATACTGATAGGTATTGATGAAATATGGATGGGATGGTGCTGATGTCCACTGCTCCAATCCATCATTTCATTTTTGCTATACTCCCTTGACTTCCTTGTCTTGGGTGTACCCATTCCAGTGCCTTGTTAATGTAATTGAGTGGTATGAAGGGGTATTTGTTGTTATGGTAGTATCAAGGATGTTTGATTTCCTCGAACCAGGTCAAATCCTTGTCTTCTTCCCTTTTTTCCTCTAGCCAGAATGCAAAGTCAGCTTCTCTCTCCTTTTCATATAGGTAGTTCATTAGTTCCCATCATTGTGCCTTTCTCCATTCAATTTGTTTTTGTTTAGTAAATTCCCTTTTTTGGTAACTGCAGGATTGGGGGCATTGTTCAGGTGCCCTTGATAGTGCAGTATCACATCTATTTCTTGAGTAATGCTTCCCCCTTGATTCATGGTTCCATCTACATTTCAAACCAGTATAGGTTTTTCTAGTTTTCTGGTTTTTATGCTGTTTTTCCTGACCCATTGAGGATTGATGAACATTCCTGTCACCTGTGAGTCTAATAATGCATTTACTTTGAGTTGCTGATGTGTATCTGGCATCTTGATGACTACTTCCATGGTTATTTCTCTGGATATCCCTACTGCTCAGATGAAATGCCTCAGTTTTTCAGTGGACAATAATTTTTTATTATGTTTTTTAGAGGAATTAAGCATCACTTGGGTTCTCATGTGACCACACTTTAGGTTGCAATCCCCAAAAAACACCTCCAACAAGGAGACTAGTGTCTCACTATCGGATTCTAGCTCTATGTCCATGTCCAATACCAAATACCTGTTTTGAGAGTTCAGTTGAGGCTTGACTGACTCTCTTCCTCTTTTCCCTGCTCTGACACCTGTTCATCTTTGTTAGGCTTGTTGAAATGTTCTTTCATTTCTTCATACATCATGGTGCATACATCCAATGTGGATAGGCAGTTTCTTGCCATATGTCCAATTTTTCCACATTTATAACAGTGCATTGGTGGTCAGTGATTTTTATCTATATCCATGGGCGCTCTGTGTCCTCCTTGTATTCCTGGGTTAGGATTTCCCTGTGTTTGGGGCTGAGGGTTATTCACTGGGCACAATTGCTGTTGAAACCAATTATAGTTTCCTTGGTATCATTGTGGCTGCATACTGGAATTAGCAGGTAGCTTAGGTTGTTGCGTATGTGAGGAGCTGGGTGCCTTTTGATTATTACTTCTGCCTTGAGTTCCTCTGCCAGCTCTCTGTTTATAGTATACTTCCTCAGCTTTAGCCTGTCTCCATTGTTTGTCCAGTCTTTGTGAGACTTGGACCCAATCTTCATACATGGCTGGAACTGCATCCATTTCTAGGATTCATTGTCATAATCCAAAATTCAGTCCTTCTTTGTACATTTCCCATAAGGTGACTCAGTCCATTCCAGAGTTCATGGCATAAGTTTGAAATTCCTGTGTGTAGGCTTGTGCATCATGTTGTCCCTGTTGGATGACTTTTAACTTATTGATTGCTGTAGTTTGCTCATCCCTATCTCTGAATTGGGCTCTCAACTGGTAGAACAGATTGGATACTGTTCTAGGGAAGGTACAGTCCCCTCATTCTTGGGATTTCATTAAATTGTCCCTCCATTGGACTGCCAATATTCCTGTTATGTAAGAGAGTACCCAGGATATGTGTTCCTCTTCCATTGTGCTTCTTAGCTTAAGTGTAATAAACAACCTGCATGCTATAATAAAGGACTCCAATTTTTTCTGACTTCCATCATATGGTTCTGGCTTGGCCACATCTATCTTTCCATTAGATGCTCCTCCCAGATCGAATGTAGGAGCATTGTGACTGGCTGTGCCAAGGTCATATGTTATTGGTGGTATGGGTACCTGTGGCTGTGGTGCATATACTGACTGAGGATGCTGCAAGTTGAAGATCTCATTAATTTTATGTTGCCTTTGTTGCATTGCCTGCTGCTGCTCCAGAATGGTCTGCATGAGGTTCTGTAGATTTGGGGTTGGTGCCTGTGGAGCAGCCTGAGCTCCCATTCCATTATTGGGCCCTGCCAGTGGTGGTGATGGTGTTAACTGATAGGGTAACTGATCTTGTTCTGGTTGTTGGGCCATGTGGAATGGTGGTGGCAGTGGTGAGTATACAGGTAATGGTTCTCCTATTAACTCAGTGTCAGAGTTAAAGAGGTTGTTCAGGTTTAGGGTTAGTGGGTGCTGTGTAGCTAATTGTACTGGGGGGGGGACCAAAAATGTGTGGTTCCTCCTGTATTGATGGTTGGGAGGTTGGTGTAGTTTCAGTGCTGGGAGTGACAGCTGATATGTTGGTTCCTTTTATTCAGCCTATGGTGTCATGATGACAGCCAATGGCACTGATGTGGGGGAGTTGAGTTCTACTGTTAGAACCTCCTCAGGCTGTGTACATCAGTGAACCCAGGGTGCTCCAGGGTGTTACAGAGTGCTACAGGGTGCTATGGGATGTTACAAACATGGGCACCCATGTTACAGGGTACTATGGAACTCCCTGTAACATCCACCAGAGTTTGCTGATGTAACACAATGCTGAGAGTCCTTGTAGTAACTCTGAAGGTAAAGCTTAAGTCTGTGAAGGACTATGAGAGAGAGAAGAGTGGAAGAGAGGGAGAGTCTTATTGTGATGATAATAAGTTGACTGAGGGAAACCCTAAGAGAACTCAACTGAGTTCTCCTAGTGTTTTATTGGGTTTATATACTACTACATCATCCTAATAATAGTATCTATGAGTCATCCTATAGAAGGGTCTGGAATGATGAGTAAGATCATGGAACAAGGTAAACATAAGTATGCAATGGTGAGAACATAGTAGGTAAGTGTGACATAGGTGACCATTCATAACACTTGCATTGGAGGTAGCAAAGACAGCCAATATGATGGTAATCACTCCAGAATGATCCCCATTGGGAGATACAGTGTGCTTCATTGGTAACAATGCTTATCAGATGGCTGTTGAAAATTTTATCTTGCAATAGTGTTTCAAAGCCACCATGATCTCACATAAGCTCCTCAGAATTAACAATAATGACATGATAACAAAGTGATGCAATATCCTATTTTCATATTAACAATGGCATAAATAGTGAAAATGAGGTTGCAATCTCCACATAGGATCTCCTGGCAAATGTGTACTTGCCAAGCACAGGGTCCTTTGTTGAAGTATTCAAAGGTCTTGGAACGGATTTCGTCAAAGGATGGGACATATGGCACAGCAGCCATGCTAGTGCACTGTGCAGCTCAACAAAATGCTAAATTTCTAGAAAAACCATGTCAGCGCATCCCATCTCAAATGTTTAGAGTGAATATACGTACCTTTTGTCAAGCCAAGCAGTCGCTGAGGAGGGGAACGCAAGCCGGCCAATACGACCACGGCAGCCCGCTCGACGCGTGCCAACTATTTCAAAGTCCGAAGTGTTGTCACGATTCGTAACGCGTAACGCTCAACCGCGCATTTGTTGACGCGTGTTTTTCGCCAGTCCCTCTGGAGTGATATGCTTACATAACATCGTCAAGTGCCACCTGACCACCAATTTGGCCTCTTTCAACACGACTCCACGAATGGAACGACATTCTTAGGTGACCTTATGCTCAGCCAAAGAATGCCACAACCCGACCATTCTAAAATGGGCTCTGAAAAGTGCCCATCTTCTCATATGGCACAGCCGCCATTCACAACCAAGGGCTTCGAATTCGTGATTCGCCACTCGTACGCGTCGCCTTCTTCGCCATTTCCTTGACTGTCATGAACTCCCCTCCAAACCCCCTCATAGAGTAGTGAAACGACGCGTTCAACTTTGCGCTGACCGCAAAGGTCGTATACGGCATCTCTATTGGCCACTTTTACCGCAATATTTCATTGTGGTCTATACAAGGCACCATGGCGGTTGAAGTGTAGAGGAGAAGCATCGAACGTATGAAAGCCCTTTCAAATCCAGAGAAGTGTCGGGGTGTTGAAACGCTAACATTTCGCGGAATTGGTGTCCTTACGGTGTAAGTTACACAGTGGCGTTTGAGCACGAACTCAAGGTTTTTGCAGGTGGATTGTCACAGTCCCAGAGCCCTACAGCATTCAAATCAAGAAACAGCGTAGCGAATAGATCAAAACTCAACCCGTCTTCAGCAACCTCGCCAACGCTGTTCTTTCCTTCAATTTTGAATCTCCCAGGCTCGAAACTTTGTTTTACGATGCCAACGCTCTCTCGACAGAAACCGACGCGGAACGGTTTCTTGCTTTACTGCGTCGTCATACTGGAATTAGGAACGTCGCACATCGTAACTGGCAACCATACGAGATCGCTCAACAAGCTCATGTTCTCTCGTGCACCTGGTGATTTGGCAGGTCGGCTTGCGTATTTGGAATGCATCGTCATTTATGGGCCTCTCTTGCCGCTGTTGCTAGGGTTTGCGTTCTCCTAAGCCTGCCAGGGATCAAACGGATTTGGCCCATTGACAAGAGACAGTTCTCTGTGGGATGCTCAAACGCGTACATTTATGGTGGCCCCAGCGCGTGGTTTGCGTTGCCGATATCAACGAAAACGACGCGATAGCTATAAACCAAGTCTGTTGATCTTGATCTATTGGACATTCAAGTTGCCGATTCACTCATATGCAGGAAGTTATGCCATCATTGACGGTTCTTATTTATATATTATCTTGAGATTTTAGTCATCTGTTATATGTCAACTTTCAACCAACCGCTTGTAACAGTCCCGTTGCTCTTTCGTTGCGTAAAGTGATGCATTATTAATGTCCTGTGCGGGTGGATTAAGGCCATGGTAGCAGCAGAAGCGATTATCAGCGATCGCGTTCCCGTTACAATCTACCAACTGTGACCATGTGACCAACTAAACTAAGTCTACCATAGTCAACCAGTCAATATTTCAAATTTCAATGGTTAAGTCACGATATCCTAACTTTTCGTGATCTAACCTAACCTAGCAGGCTAGGCTCTAACCAGGGACCCGAAAAGGGTCTAAAGGTGTACATTGAGGCTGTATTGCAACTTCCATTCCGGAAGCCACATGATTCAGTGCTTCAGCACTCCGTCCCACAACTTTGCAAGCGCGTGACTTGTCATAGAACCTTCAAATCATTCCGCACAGCCCAGCGAAAATGACCCAACTCGGCGACATTGTCTCTTCAAAACCTGCTGGTGAGACGGCCAAACTCACTTCTCTGCCCAGACAACATGGCCTAATCTTCTGATACTGCTCCTGAGCTGGGGACAGCGTTGCCTGACCAGCCCTTCAAGAAACGCATCGGACAGTTCGACAGCTAGTTTGTCATCTCTACTTGAAGCTGCCCGGCTGTATCTCACCATTTCCAACAGTTTTGATACGTGAGTGTTCGCGCTCACTCGTTTTTCTTGCCGTCAACACTGATGTGGACCAAGTCGCACGTTTTCCCCCAAGCTTCGCAAGTCAGTCAAGCAAAAGGAACGGGAGCACAAATACGTCATTGTGGTCAAGCGGCTGATTGACGATCGAGGTCGACATCGCAAGACCATCATTGACATCAAAAGCACGCGTCTTCGCAATGTCCTGCTCGACATCAACAAGGGAGTGGAGGACCTCGCACTCAGCCGGAACGAACCAGAGGTATGTTCTTTGCACACCCCGCTGAATTTAGCTGATTGTTGAATTGGTTACCAGGCTACGAATGAGCTCATGTACTACTCGTACCCTGCACTCCTTGAGCATCTTGCTGTAGAACAGAACCGGGAGGAGAGGGATGAACCGCTGATATGTGACATTCAGACCGGGATGTTCTTCGTCAACGAACATCGGGGAAGATAATGAAGGACGTGAAGCAGATGGTCTCTCAGTGCGAGATCTCCTTCGACGTAGTCTGGGCTCTATTCTTCCCGAATTCTCTCGTTTACAGTCATCACACCAACACAGACCAGGATACAGTGCTCATTGTTCGTCGTTCTGAATACGCCGTACGCCAGAGGAAGGTCACGAGAGACGACACAACCCTTGTCGAGGAGACAGATTACCTGGAGGTTGTTTGCGATATTATTCACCACGACGGGCAAAATTTTGGTTTTGCGAGGCGTATCTCGGAGATTGACAGGTATTCTGGTGTCCGACCCATCACGAATCTCCCTGTCTACCCCCTGCGATACCATAACAATAACGGCGAAGTTTATTCACGAGCCGTCGAGCTTGGAAAACGTTCAGTGCGATTGCCTACCCATTGGTTCCGCAAAATCAAGGGTCGAGCCTCTCGTCGGATTGATCGCCGTGAAACAGAACCGAGATCTGTTCGTCTTTTCTTTGCAATCCCCTCCTACTACTGTCCTAACGAAAGCCAAAGGTGGGCGCCTCTCATCGGGCTGATCGCGGTGAAACTGAACCGTTTTTTGTTCGTCTTTTCTTTGCAATCCTCTCCTACTCCTGTCCTAGCAAAAGCCGTAGGTGAACGGCCGTGTTATTATCAGTCCATCGGCATACGCGCAGTTCCATTCAACAATATATCCAACGGTTCATCAGGCCTTGAACCCTGACAGTCTTACGGACGACCAGTATGCCATATGTTCGCCCATTCTGATGGGATTTGCCTTTGACTCTAAGATCTGGGGTATGTTATTCAACGTGTTTACGCTTTTTGCATCTAATATCTTATAGGCGAATTCTCTCTGACGCACGCGCGCGACGTGGATTGGAACGACAAAGCCTTTGATGCCCTTGTCCTCGGTCAGAAGCAAAAGACGCTAATCCGTTCCTTGGTGCGCCAACATGCGAAAAAGGAAACCACCTTTGACGACATTATCAAGGGCAAAGGACAAGGACTCGTTGGTTTGCTTGCTGGGACTCCGGGCTGCGGTAAAACGCTGACAGCCGAAGCTGTGGCAGAAGAAGCCCACAAGCCTCTGTACGTTCTCAGTGCAGGCGAACTAGGCATAACACCGACTTCATTGGAGAGCACGCTAGTGAGAGTCTTTGAACTTGCCCATATATGGGATGCAGTGCTTCTGCTCGACGAAGCCGAGGTCTTTCTCACGCAGAGGACGATTTCAGATCCAGAAGCGCAACGCTCTGGTGTCCATCTGACTCGAATACTACCAAGTAGGATCTCGCCCGGCCTGGTTCATCAACTGCTTATCTCAAGCTTTTTAACCTAGGGCATCCTTATCCTTACCACGAACATGCCGAAAGTGCGTAGTCCAGTCAAGATCATGTTACCTTCCCTCAAGCCATATATGATGCAGGTCGTATCCACTTTTCCATCAACTACCCCGAGCTTGATTTCGACTCACGCAAGACTATTTGGGCCACGTTCTTCAAGCAGAGCTCCACTGATGTTTCGGATGAGGAGCTCTGTCACCTTGCCTCTCACCGCATCAATGGTCGTCAGGTATGCTTTCCACGTGCCAAGAATTCACTACATCTCTAATTCCTCATCCAGATCAAGAATTCCTTTAGCAGCGCGCTCACCATTGCTCGCGCCGACGGCTCCCTTCCGGGTGCCCTTCTGAGGAATATAGATCTTGTGCTCAGCGTCTTGAATGATTGGGAAAAGGCAACGCAAAAAACGACGCGTCGTGGACAAGCTGAGGGGGAGATTCTGTAGCACTTTACTAGCATACAATGACGACAAGGATTTATGAGCTCAGAAAGAGTCAAATCAGATTCAGATAGTCACATCGCAAGCTTTCCTCTTCGTCTCATCAGCACTGTCTCTCGAGTTAAGATTTGTGCCTCCGTATTTAATAAGTTATTGCACATAGTCACTGGAGACTGGGGCGCCGTTGTCAGAGATAAGTCCTAAAAAAGACAGCCCCATGACTGAAAAATACGGCTCATTAAAAACAATGTAAACGTGGAAGACATTGAGCGCGCTGCGGCCTCAGCGAGCAAAACATATTCCCCATGTCCTACTGGTTGTCACCAATAGGTAGCCAGCCTTCATTCCCTTTCGCATTCCCCCCCCTCTCATCACATTAGCCTGCTTTGCATCCCTGCCGTCGCTTGAATTAGAGGACAATTACTAAGACTAACAAGATGGGACATCTGATTCAATAGCTGAGTGGACCGTGCATTTCATTGCGGACTTACGGACTATGGAACGTCAGTTGATGCAGCGAGGGGGGCCAGGGAGGGCCTTGCCATGCCGCGTAGTGAGATTGCGGCTGGAACAGGCGGTATACCAGGGTTGGCGCGACCAGCAGGCATGTGCACTATGGCTCCAACGACAGTAGGTCGAGCAGAAGAGGGACAGGCAGTTAACTTACCAGATGCGCGGGCGGTCCTCACCAAAGAGAGGAATCAATGCCTTGAGAAGGGACTGGCAACAGTCCCAGAGCGGGTGTCTGCGACCTCACAGAACACCAAAGCCGACAGGAGGGGCCTTATCCTTGGGCTGGATAAAGGACGTGGGCTGGATGAATGAGACCGATGCCCATCGAGGGTGGGTAAGGATCTCGGCGGCAAGGTCGTCATTGGGGATGAGGGAGTCATCATGGTGACAGGGCATATAGATAAACTTGAGGCAAGACGAGGTCGGGCGGTGAAAAGTCTCAATGGTATCCTGTGCATGGTAACATGATGGGCGGATGGGATGCGGTCGCCCAAAGGTTTGAAGGCGACAAAGTCATCGAGGGCGAGGCAAGGGAAGTCGGCATGTGGCGTAGGGCACGCAGTAGCACGAGTGCCCTGCTTGATGCCCTCCTTCAAGAGCTGGCGGGCACGAGTGGGAGCGGCAGGAGAAGTGGGAGGAGGGCCCGACCCAGCCACCTTGCTATACGAGCGAGTGGGGACAACAGTGGGGGCAGCAACAGAGTAAGGGGCGCAGGCGTTGAGGGGAGCGCCTGGGGCGAGCAGGGACCATTTGTATAGTGTCGTAAGTCAGGCGCACCGCTTCCAGGACGGACCAGTGAGGAAGAAGGCTCGGAGAAGGAAGAACATGTCGCTTCAAGAGGAAACCATTCCAGGAGGTGTCACGCATAGGATAAAGGCGGTCAGGCAGGTATATCTAGACGTTGACAACTTTTATGGGAACAATGCGGAGGACACGAACGGTAAGAGGATACATCTGGTGGAGGATAGGAGTGTGGGGATTGCAGGGGCGGAGATGGATACGGTATTGAGGGCCATTGGGCGAGTTAGTGTGAAGGGATCTGAAGAGGGATTTGGAGGTGACTGAGCACGCTTCGGTGGACGAGTAGGGAATGTGTTTGTTATCTTGACCTGTGGATCGTGGGAATCGGACACATCAGTGAACGCAGGGTAACACAGCCTCGTGCTGCGACTTGACTCGTAACCACCACCGTCGCTATGCATGCTTCATCTAGTACTAGGCTCAGGCGCAAACGTGCCATATCATTAGATGATGGATCCAACAGAAAGAAAGTGAAGAATGATGGTGGGAATGATGACCCAGGTTCAGCTATGGAAGTAGACCTGGATGATTGTAATACATTGAACAAAGACCTCCCAAGTAGCAGGTATGCTTACCTTGAAATCTTTGTCACTCCCATAACTCTCAATCCCTCCAGACCTGCTGCTGAGATTCATCATGTCCAAGATCATAAGAGGATTCTGTCTCTCACTGAGTATCATATACACCTTATACTAAGAATGTTGACTTATTCTGTCCATTTCCAGCAGCAGTGGCAGCATCTTCATTAATGATAGTATATTTATTGAAACTCATGGAAATTATGTATGTGATTCTCACAAGAGGCTACCCTATCTCATTCTTTGTTAGAATCAATGTATGTGAAACAAGCTCAAGAGTTCCATTTACTTCTAACCCCAAATTTCAAGATACCCATGCTGACATCTCAACTCCTGTTGGTAAGTCCTGATACTGGGTTTTGTATATAGTTTGAGCTACATCCACACCTTCAGAAAAATTCAGAAAGTGGTTGGAACCTCCTGATCCATCTACTAACCACAACAAAGCTTCCAATCAACACTGTTCAGACACTGGATTATGGTTTCTTAATCATCAAGCATATATAGAGTGGAAACAGCAGAGTAATGCTTTCTTATGGGTGCATGGTATTTGTAAGCTGAGATTGATAATACTAAGACTATTAATATGGACCTATACCTTTGCAGCTGGTTCAGGAAAGACAGTCTTGTGGTAAGTGTGCTGTAAGCTGATTTATCATATGTTAACACCTCAAAGCTCAACCATCATCAATGATATTAAACAATTTTCCAACATTGGGTTGGCATATTTTTACTGTGATGCCTCTGACATTAACAAGAAGAGTGCTATGGGATTGCTGTGTTCACTTGTCTTGAATCTTTTCTCTTGTGATCCTTCTAATCAGTCTCTCCTGGAAAAGCTGTATCAGGATTGCAAATATGGGCTTCATAAACCATCTACTAGTGACTTAAAAAGAATGTTGAAAGAATTCATATCTGGGTTCTCAAAAACCTTCATTGTTATTGATGCGCTTGATGAATATGTAGATCAGCAGGAGATCTTGGAATTTGTGAAAGTTATTCATGACTGGAATATCAGACAATGCCATTTGCTTGTCACAAGTAGGAGAGAACAGCAAATTGTTCACTCATTGCAGCCAATGGGGCTCACTGAGGTAGATCTATTGCAAATGCCAGTTGACACTGATATTGAAAAGTATATTGTTCATGAACTGGAGTTGTCCTGTGGCTTAAAAGAATGGGACAGCAATTCAAAGGATCTCATCAAAGAAACACTTTTGCAAAAGGCAAATGGAATGTAAGTCCCAAACACTTTGGCAATCATGCAGTTCAATAAGACTTGTAGGTTTCGTTGGGTGGCCTGTCAATTAGAGGAGTTAAAGAAACCTGTCAAGAGGATGAGGACACTAAAAATCATACTTGATAGACTCCCTGAGACACTTGAAGCCACATATGACCAAGCATTGAGTAGAATCCCCTCAGATGATGCATCAGATGCCATGAAATTGCTCCTGTGGCTTGCTTTTGCAGAGAAGCCATTGCCTGTGGAGCAATTTTCCAAAATTGTGGAAATTGATGTTGAAAATGACATACTCAAGCCTGATGCTAAACTGTCCTCCCCAGATGATGTGCTTAAAATCTGTTCTAGTTTGGTGATAAAAATGGGTAATGGCACTGTGCAGCTTGCACATGCATCTGTTAGAGAGTACATCAAGAAGGCACCAAGGAGAATAGGGAGGAATACTGTGATGGATCCATCCATTGCACACCTTCTGATTACACAACATTGCATTTCTTATATTTTGCAGTCATTGGAAAATGATCAATTCAGATTTGATAAACACTTCATTCCAGAATTACTTGATTATGCTGTACAATATTGGCCAAAGCATATAGTTTCCTCAAATTGTGAATCTAGTGCAGAGAGGCAGATCCAAAAGCTTTTTGATCCTGACTATCCAAATTTCAAACCTTGGTCAATGCTCTATAATTGGCATTGGAGACATAATGAAATCAAGAAATATCCTTTGTCATGTGCTGCATTATTTGGTTTATTGGAAACTGTTGGATGGTTATTATCAAAAACAGTTACAGAAGCAGAATGCTTTCAAGCATTGTGTGCCTCATCAATCATGGGACACATGAACATTACAACTCTGTTACTTGAGAAAGATGTTGATATCAACATTTTTGATTTGGATAGTGAGTACTGCAGTGCACTTCAGGCTGCATCAGAGAATGGTCACAGGGACATTGTCATACTGCTTCTTGAAAGGGGAGCAAATGTCAATGCACAGGGAGGAATATATGGCAATGCCCTGCAGGCTGCATCAATGAATGGTCACAGGGACATTGTCATACTACTTCTTGAAATGGGAGCAAATATCAATGTGCAGGGAGGACTATATGGCAATGCCCTGCAGGCTGCATCAGAGAATTGTCATGGGGGCATTGTTATGCTACTTTTTGAAAGGGGTGCAAATGTCAATGCACAGGGAGGACTATATGGCAATGCCCTACAGGCTGTATCAAAGAATGGTCACAGGGACATTGCCATGCTACTTCTTGAAAGGGGAGCAAATGTTAATGCACAGGGAGGACTATATGGCAATGCCTTGCAGGCTGCATCAATGAATTGTCACAATGACATTGCCATGCTACTTCTTGAAAGGGGAGCAAATGTCAATGCACAGCAAGAAATACATGGCAATGCTCTGCAGGCTGCATCAGGGTGTGGTCACAGGGACATTGTCATGTTACTTCTTGAAAGGGGAGCAAATGTAAATGCACAGGGAGGAAAATATGGCAATGCCTTGCAGGCTGCATCAGTGAATGGTCACAGGGACATTGTTATGTTACTTCTTGAAAGGGGAGCAAATGTCAATGCAAAGGGAGGACAATATGGCAGTGCCCTGCAGGCTGCATCAGAGAATGGTCACAGGGACATTGTCATGCTACTTCTTGAAAAGGGAGTGAGTTTTGGTGCTCTGTATGCTGCATCAATGAATGGTCGCAGGGACATTGTCATGCTACTTCTTGAAAGGGGAGCTAATGTTGATGCACAGGAAGGTTTCTATGGCAATCCCCTGCAGATTGCATCAGAGAATGGTCACAGGGACATTGTCATGCTACTTCTTGAAAGGGGAGCAAATGTCAATGCAAAGGGAGGAA
>QFEO01001634.1:0-19705 GCA_003316615.1 Amanita pseudoporphyria
TTGTTGATGGATAGGAAAGACACGAATCCGTGACATGGCTACGCGAGCGGCCTGTGGAAAGATGGGGTCAGACGAAAGAGACGGACCTTCAGTGATATCGTCAACTTCGCCCTTGTCACCGAAACATTGGGCGAAACGCCAGCCGCCTGAACTAGAAGGGTCTTCCATTGTACGTGGGTAAAGGGATGGGAACGCGGTGGGAGAGGCTGAGGATGACTCGTCTGACACCCGTAATAGACGTGCTGCTGGCTGCCGCCCCGCTGACGTGTTTGGCCTCGTTTGGTCTCGCACTGTTATCCCAGTCCGACATCCCCCTTCCGCCCACAACCATGCCCATTGCGCCCATAACTGGGAAACTCAGAAAACGCTTCTGGCTCGACGTTGGCTGTGCCCTCAGCCTTGGTGTCTCGGGCGCATACGCGTATTGGTGAGTCTTCTCACTTCCTTGTCCGAATTTCAGCTCACGCGTTGAAGGTATGGCATACACCTAAAGAACCGTAAGTCTATATATGCGCATTTTAGTTGCCGTGTCTCAAGTTCCTCTTCAGTGGAGCGCCAGGAAACTTATTACATCAAGTTGGAGAAGGAAAGAGCAGCAGCGTCTGCATGAGGCGAGATGTGATTTGGATATAGAGAGCGAGGTATTGCTACGGCTGTAAAACTCTTCATCCATTGTCGCAAACAATACTTGATTTTGAACAATGTTGCATGATAAGTGAACATGGTATATATTAGCGCATAAACTATGCATGAATGCATGAAGTCATGAAAATTCAATGTCTAAATAAGTTACCCAACCAACTTCATTCCTTGAGTACACCCAACCGCTTGAGTTCCTCGCAACTCTCTACCTTTTCCTGGTCTATTTGCCGTACCTTTTCCCAGTCCGTTCCGATGCCAAAAATCCCAACCTCGGCCTCTTTTCTTCTCTCTTTACGATCGATGCCACGTTGGCACTGCACGTATAAATCTTGTGTATATGTTTGTTCCACGAATCCCTCAAACTTCGTGATACCTGGCCCTTTTGCGTTGCCCCGAGCTATTTCAGCACCAATTACGGGATGTTTGGCGAATTCCGCCCCATTTACGAAATACTGTATGCCAAGTCGCTGAGTCTGTCGCTCAACATTATACCGCGACGACCCATGAAATGAGTATCGTGGGTCAGGGACAGGTGCTGTTGTGAAAAGAGACGGTAGAGCTGATAATAGGGAAAGTCCAAATATGATAAACAAAGGTAGTAGCTGAACGAAAATTGATCTTGTATCGTTTGCAGGTGCATCCCTTGCGCGTGCCCGACCGCCCATTCGCATCGTGCGGAATCCACCAGGACCAAACGTCGTCGTGAAAACTATTTGATAGAAGTAAGACTCTGTCCAACTGTGCATCTACCTCTGACTTACCAGGTCCTCCTCCAAATCCTCCTCCAAATCCGGGTCCAAATGGACTGCCACCACCAGCTCCAAAGAACATGTTGAACAAGTCTTCAGGACTAAGTTCACCATCAAATGATGTTCCTGTGAAAGGATTCACGGTAGACCCGTTCGAAGGAGATGGCATGCCCGCATACCGCGACTCTGGATCAGATCCGCTGCGGTCATAAATGGCACGTTTTTGAGGATCTACCAGTTACTTTGTGAAAAGTTGTTCCACTTGAATTAATACATGGCAACAAACCTGATAACACTTGGAAAGCCTTTGAGACCACTGGTCATAGTCAATGCCAGTATGAAAGTGTGGACATGACCAATACGCACTTTTGAACGCCTCATCTGCGCCGGGTGCCCCATTCTTGTCAGGATGAAGAGCCAGGGCCAACTAGTCCCATGTGAGCCCACGGTGAGGGTACGATAACAAGCCACGTACTTTTCTGTACGCCTTCTTTATATCGCCCTCTTCGCAATCCTTTTTCAACCCAAGTATCTCATAGTACTCTGTGACCTTGCATGTGCGCACCCGCTTCACTGTGGCGTGTTGCTCAGGGGTATACTCTCGCTTTTCGCCATTTATGCCGCCCGGTGTTCCATTCGGTAGACCGGTCGTCGACTTTGTGCTCCGATGCTTTGTCCCTGAAGCAGAAGAATGCTCTTCTGTTCCAGATGCTTTCGCGGCCCCAGAACTGGAGGATTCGGGCGTTGAGTTGATGGAGGCGAGCAAAGCAAGAGCCTGGGAGGTTTCGAAGAGGGAAATGGATTTTTGACAGAACTTGCGTGCAGAGGGGATATTTCCTGCGTCAAAATGCTTCCGTGAAATTGAGAGACAGCGCAGTGCTTCGTCTTTATTGCTTTCCATCAAGACAGAGAAGGAGGAACAGACGTGGTCATCCCATACTCGGTAATCCCCGAGGTTAGGGTTACACCCTTGCTTGAGTCATGGAGCCCGACACCGTCGAGCTTGCCAGATTCAGAGAGCAATGGAAGGCCGAGGTCCACCGCAGAAAAATCCCTTCCGCAGATACAGCCGTCCACACGGGCTCTACAGATCCCGCTCGCGTGCACCCTGGACCAGCTGTTCACACTACGGCGCCGAAGCACCTTGGCCCAAAACGTATCTCCAACGAAGCTGTTCCGTCCGGGAAAGTCCATGAGAACACAGTTGTTCCTTCTCAGAACCTTCTGTCAGCACTTCAAGCCTTCCGCGAAGCTATTCACCGCGAACAGAATGGAGAGGTCGAGGATGCACTATTATTATATCGCCAGGCTTTCCGGATGGTATTTCTAATTGCATACAGAATAACTATGGACATCGTAACTGATTGTCGCTCATAGGATCCGCACGTAGACCGTGCCTACTCGCGCGAAGAAAAGCTAGCAGCCTTCCTCGCGTCACAGCAGGCATTAACGAGAAAGGAAGGGATGGTGGTCAATGCACTATCAAAAGAGTTTTCAGCTTTGGCATCAATTGGCACCAGTAAACATGTCACTGCCGCTGCACTTACACACGTCATATCCAAGTTCCCTTCTGATCTCATTTTCATGCAAGAAGATGAGAAGCAGCCTTTATGGCTGCGACTGCTGCCAGACGAATTAATTGTATTCGTCCTTCGACGGCTAGATGTCGCTTCGATAGAACGCTTTGCGCTTGTGTGTCGTAAAGCTCGCATGCTGACTTTGGACGTGACGCTCTGGAGGTGATTGTGCCTATTGCTCCTCGCGATCCTTGTTAGTAATACGCGCATCCAGGGAGCTCGTGCTCGCGACCTACAAGCCTCCACAGATATCGCAAACCGAACCTTTGGTGGCTAACATGGAACGATTTGAATATAGTTACAGGCGTATGTACATCGAACAGCCGCGCGTCAGATTAGACGGCGTGTACATCGCCATCTGTCACTATGTGTTCGTATCTCTGCTCATATTCAACTTTCATTTTAATAGTATGTCCGATAGCCGGCCAGGCCTTAGTGAGAACCACTGGGTCAATGTTAGTCTTCTAGATCTCTCCACTTCTATCGACTAAGTTAACAAAGCGACACAGATATCCCATCTCATCACATACCACCGGTATCTGTTCGTCGTTTAGTTAATAACCCCTTGGTCTGCATCGTTGACGACTTCGGTCATCAGCCGATTCTTTCCAAACGGCATGGTGCTGTCTCTCTTAGCAAACGAGGAAATGAAACCACAGCAAATTATACCCCTTCTCAAGCCGACCTTGCGCATGAAAGTCAGTCCCCACAATATCATCGATCTCCTTATCCAGACATATTTTTAAGGGACTCTTCTTAGGCACATGGCAACTCTTGAGCAACACTATCCATTTGAACCTCGTCGACGCAAACGAAAAGTTGCCGACTTCCCTTCCACCTTCATTTGAACCCTTGCATTCTTTGCTTGATCATCTCGAGGTGTCGGAGGTGCCGCATACACACGGGCACACATCGCATGCGGCTCATAATCACACTAACCACATATCTACTGCAGCCCGGCGACGGACGCGTTACATATTCAACATGAGACTGGACTTGCGCTCTCGGCCTCTCGGAAGGTGGAATAAACTGGACATTGAATCCTACGATTCGGTGAACCTAGAGACGGGCGACACGGTTCCCCTCTCGTTGAAGCATGAGAGGCCCTTCTGGTTCTCCAAAGTAAGCTCATATGCCGTATAGAGGCATAGACAGAATATATTCGCTATTTTATGCTTCTCCGTTGCGTGAATTACAGCAAATGCCTACTATATGGGAGGGTGCGACTTATCAAAGAGGGACTATACGGATTATGCGGTTAGGGGGAGGGGAAATAAGGTAGGAACCAGTCAATATTCAACATACGCTACACAGAGTAGTGGGAACCCTGCATAAAGACCGAGCCAAAAGACGATATTGCCCATAAGGCGATTGCGCTTGATGAAGGGAATACGGCTGACGGCGATTAATGGTACTTGGACAAGCTGTTGCGAAATCAGCAAGACAAATCAAAACAGATCGAGCTTCGACTGACTTGTAGCATGAACAGATAAAATCTACATAGTTTAAAATGAGCTTTCAAGTCCGATCCCGCAGCGTATTGACCATACCTGAGCTTATGCGTGACAACAACCATGACCAGTTCATGTACACATGCACTTAAAAAGAACGTCAAGAACATGGCAGTTGTTTTGGATAGCTCTTGGTCTAGGGTCGGCGCGTAAACATGCCGCAGCAAGAACGTGTGGACAGGTTTATTCCACTTCCTAGAAAACTCGTCCCATGAGGTGGAATTCCACCTGAATACACATTTTTAGCCATGTAACTTAAATAGGATATTGCACCTACTAAAAACCTGTATCAGACTTGGACGGTATATAGCCGATTAAAGAAATCACTTACCCAGTCTTCATAAAACTGTCTATCAGCAAAGCTGCAGAAGCACTTAATTTACATATCCCAAAGATAAGTTCGAGACGCACGATGAAAGTTCCGCAAAACCATTACATATACACTCTGAATTCACCTATAAGTCACGGGCATTTGTATGCAATAAGAGGGGCTTACCGAATATGATATAGAAAAGTAATAGGTAAGAAATCATGAATGGAAGTGCGAGATCTATCAAAGAGCGGAGGAATGGTTGATTAGACGTTGGAGTGTATGGTATAATAAGTCTCTCTGCCACTGTATACAGAAGGGCAAATGTTCCAAAAGTAGCAACCTAAATCGCAATTAGAATCGGTCTGACTAAAAAATTTGCACCTACGGTCTTCTCAAATATGTAAAGTGGCCGAATCCTATAATTATCAGACCCTTGATTATAGTAGGTATTGTGTAAGGAGGGCATACCGATTAGTCCTGGGGTATTCCAACTCATAAACGAGGGTCGGAATAAGCAAATATTCAGCAAAATCTTTCCAGCCCACGTTATTAGGCCATCTAACGTATTTTGGACCTGGACTTGTAAGCTCGTTCTGAAGCTCAGAGTACTCTTTAGCCAGCGAGGTTATTTTCTCATCTGGGTGGTTCGTCAGAGGGTGTGGCTCGACGCCTTTGGCTTTATTTTGCTCCCCACCAGACGAGATACCACCATTCGCGATATTTGTCGTGACAATCCCGTTCGTTTCTGACGTGAGAGCAACTAATCGGTTACGCAGAGCAGTTGCTGTAGGTATATCGACAGAGGTTGCCATGACATCGCCGTGGATACTAGGGGTGTAAATAGGTGTCTTCTCTGGTGTGGATGTATATACACTCTGCTCAAGGGAAGCATCCGAGTCAGTCCTGCTAAGGTGAGCATCCGCAATTGCCTGTTCCAAGCCCCCAAAGGGCCGTGTTGCCTCTTTAAGCTTCTCAAGAATGATGCCCGACTGCACTGATGCATATTGGAGTTGACCATTAACGGTGATATAAGAATGCATCTTCATAATCATAACCTACGGCATCACACTCCTAAATTGGCAGTACAATAATCTGGCTAAGCAACGTACCAAGGAATGCAAAGTTAAAAAGCCGGACTGTACCCACGGCCATTCTCTTTTAATGAATGTTGTCATTTGTGATGCCTATGAGAGCAAAGCCGAACTTGCCTATCGAACGTCCATTTTACTGCGCTGAAAAGGATGGTCGTTTGATAAATATGCTGCAAGATGAGGCCCGTCCAATAGTATCGGATCCACCCCCTTTTGAGAGCAATTGCAAGGGGAACGGCAAGGGTTGTGCTTAGGACCAGCACTGCGTCAGAAATAGCTAGAGCAACAGCATGCCTAGAGAATAGCGTTGCGAACTTGAGATCCAGCGGACTTCCAATAGTTTCAATGCCATGAATATAAGTCTGAATAGTAAATATAAATATCGAAATCCAGAAGAGGCTAAAGAACCCCTGAAGTGTGCAGTTGAGATCAGCTACGCCACGCCCTACGCGGATTTGCTTTACGGCAACTTACGCGGAACTCGTTTGATAATGAGCTTTCGTTGCTAATGTCAAAGGCCGACTTTCTGGGCTCGAACGCGACAAGAGCTCGAACCTTCTTGGATTTGCGCGAACGATAAGGCTTGGAAACATAAATTGTCCCGTTCGCTGTCTTGAAGCCGCCGTTCTGCCCGAGCCCGTTAGGCTCTGCGCCGTGGAATGACATTCTGGAAGTTTTGTGTTGTGTTACGGTAAGCTATGGTGACGTCATTACCGTTCGTGTGGAAAACAGGAGCAAATACACAGACCGTCACCGCAAACATGGACCAGGTTCGTGGCGCCAGCAGTCTTGTCCATAATCCTCATGATATCCCTTGTAGGATTCGTTCAGGCTCCTTCTTCAGACACCAAGACCGGACTCTTCCAAGCCTCTGTTGTCACGAAATGGTCAGGGGTCCTCAACGCCAAAACTGTGATTTCATTTAGTTTGGCATCGTAACGGCCTACTGATATTATTGAATCAGAAAAACAATTGATGCTTCACAACCAGCATTCAAGCCGCGCAAAATCAAAAAGGGGTCAGAGTCAAGGTACCGCGATCGTGCTGCGGAACGACGTCAAGGTGGAGGAAATGACTTTGCTGAGGTGAGTATGAGCCCCTCACGCCCGTTCATCTATTTTGTGGGCAAACACCGACCAGATCTCATAGGTTGAAGCAGTCCTTGAAGAGTTTGAGAAGCACCATGCGAATAATGATGACAAGGAGGAGGTAATGGTACTTTTATCTTCACTCTAAGATTAAGGAGCCCATTTGCCTTTCAGGTTGAGCAAAAACGAAAATATCTTGGTGGCGATAGCGAACACTCAATTCTCGTAAAGGGGCTGGACATCGCACTACTCGAAGCGAACAAGGCCAAGGCTGCAGTTCTTTCCACCGAGGATGACGATATCCTCGAAAAGGCATTTACTGGACAGGCACCAGCATCAGTCTCTGAATTGAATTCCGTTCCCAAAAAGCGGACTCGCGAGGACCTTATCCGCAAGCTAAAGGAGAAGAGGGGACAAACTGAAAGTCCGATCAGTGCCGCTGCGAAACCAGTGGATGAGCCAAATCTGTTTGAAGAAGGGAAGAAAGCTGGTAAATTCAAGCCGATAGGTTTCAAGCCTATTAAGGAGGAAAAACCAAGAAAGAAGGCGAAGGGTGAAATGAAGGACAATGAAAGAAAGAAGAAGAAGCAGAAAGTTGACGGAGGCCAAAATGATACTGCCGTGAAAAGTATCGACAACAACGCTCTACCTCCCTCTACTATCAGCAAGCCGCCAGATGTGCCAGAACCTAAATTGATGCCACTAACTACATCTCGAAACCCAGCACCAGTAGCCGAGGCAGAGTCCTTGCCTAATGATTTTAATATTTTTGGGGACGTGGGGGAATATGGGGGATTGGATCTGGGAGAGGACGAGGAAGATGACACCGAATTGGTTCGTGATGGCGTTGAAGAGTCATCCACTGCAATACCTCAACGATGGATTGCTGTAGATGAAGATGACTTCCCGACAGCGCCATCAGGCCATGAGATATCATCGCGTTCGTCACCTCGGCGCAGGTCGCAATCTCCTGGTCGCAATCTGGCTATACCCACGCCTGCTGGTGAGGAAGAAACAGTAGAGGATGAACAAGCGATACGTTTAGAGCCCCTTGCAAGTTCTGCCTTGCCTTCCATTAAGGACTTTTTGGCGATGGAAGAGGCGGCTGAAGCTGAAGGAAAACGCAAGAAACGTAAAGAAAAGAAGAAGGCCAAGGCCAATAAGACTGGTTAATGAAATATTACACACCACTTACATGACGAATATCACTACCCTTTGAATAGTTCTGTAAGTCATGGTACGTGTCGGGTTGCATATAAATTCAGAGTTAATTGCAAAATATGATTCTCATATCGGTCAAAATCTAGTCATACACATTCTTGATCAGAACCTTATTAGCATGAGGACGATTCGGTGGGAATACGATGATCAGGAGTCCTTGCTGCGCAATCAGATACCGGAAAAGCTTAAATATGGAAAGCGACATGAGGCATAGATTCAATACGCTATCAGCCTGCTCTGTTCACAACCCTTAGCTCCAGTCATGGCTCTCCAACCCATGGATACCCGGAAGCCCTTCAATGTCAACGATCTGGCAGACATCGTACTCCAATCATCTGACAATGTCCATTTCCATGTCCACAGCATTTTCCTTTCCTTTGTGTCTCCATCTTTCAAAGATATGTTCTCTCTGAGCCGAGGTCCTGCCGCCGATGAAAATGAAAAGAAGGGAGGACTTCCCATCGTGAAAGTTACGGAGGACAGCGAAACGCTTTATTTCCTTCTCGAACACATATACCCTGTCGAAGAATCTCCGTTCCATGATCTGGGTATATTCCGGAAAGTCTGCAAGGCAGCTCAAAAGTACCTCATGGACGGGATTGAGAACAGGTTGAGAAAATGGATAATCACATCTCAGTTATTGAAAGACGAGCCGTTCCGCATGTACGCTATCGCCACAGACCTCCATTGGGAAGCAGTAGCTTTGGACGCGGCTCGTAGGACTTTGCAGGTGCCTTTGGAAGATCTGTCCTTCGTGGACGAATTGAAGGACATTAGCGGATCTGAATTTTACCGCTTTTTGAATTATAGATTCCAATGCAATGGATTATCCGATCCTTCGGGTGAGGTGCTCATGATATTAACAAGAAATACGACCGGTTCTCGGCCTGACGCCATCCAAGGTGATCCCCCTGCTTCGGCTCCTGAACCATTTAATTTGCCCACCAATGGCAATATTATCCTCCGGTCATCAGACTCTGTCGATTTCTTCGTCATGGAAGGATTCATCCGTTTCGTCTCGCCGTTCTTTAACCGCATGTTTCCATTGGAAAAACATGATGAAATTGATGGACGACCCATTATACATCTTTCGGAAGACAGCGAAGTGCTACATGGTCTCCTTAGCATCGTTGATCCTTACGCTGATGAACCTGTCATGGAAGGCTGCTATCTTCGTAAGCAGATATTGCAAGCTGCATGGAAGTACCAGATATCTGCCGTTGAAAAGAAACTGAGGAAATTGGGGGCGGCATTGGTAGACAAGGAACCCCTTCGGATGTATGCCTTAGCGACATCTCTTGGTTGGGATGAAGTGGCGAAGATAGCAGCACTAAGTACGCTTTCTCAGCCACTTCAGGACATGAAGTTTGTCGAAGAAATGGATTACATAACAGGCGCAAACCTCTATTCGCTTATGCGTTACAGGTTCACTTGTGCAGAAGAAGCTTGTAAGGTCGTCAAGGACAGTGGCATACATGCGAAGTACGGATTTGGAAACTTGGCAAACCTGGTGAACAACCAAAGCACATCCTGCGGCCATTGTGGCTCTCGTCGCAATGGTAATTACAGTTCGTATTGCAGTAGCTGTTACAGAAGCGGACATATACAAAGATCGTCAAATGCGCCAAGTTCAACACCAAACACATCGGGTGAAGTGAACATTTTACTGAAAATTTGCCCCCGGGGTGTTACTTATAGTTCCATTTATACCTCGGAGTATGCAAGACTTGCAGGCTTATCCGACACTACACAGTGTTACCTGCAGCTCTCGGCGGTCAGGGCGATGACGAACTATCGGGATGGGTTAGCGACAGCGATAGACGAAGCAGTATTAAGGGTCCGTTTGATTTTTGTTTTGTCCATATTCTTCACTTAAAACGCTCTGGATGCAGGTTCCATTAAAATCATCAGACGTGTCGACCTGAATCAACCCATTAGTGCTACAAGTCTGGCATTCGCCGAATTACATATAATTCTTGAATTTATCACGAAACGTAGTTCCTAATGCACATCATGTCCATCTGCGAATGCTATTCATTTTGCTATTAGTTAGAACCCAATCCCTTGACATCAGGACAAATTGGAAAATCCTTCCCCCACGATCAACCCTGAGACACTCAGACGATAGAAAACGGCACAAGGCATAGGTTTAGCCACCTCGCCCACTGACATTCGACTTACCTTATTACTTCAGCCGTGGTTCTCGCATCCATGGCCACCTCAAAGCCTCTCGGTTTTGGTGCTTTGCAGACTTATATTTCGACGTTCACCTAGTAATGTCTGTTCCACCGTATCTATAGAAGCCACGCTCGCCGTTTATTACAATCTTCTGGTCGTAACCATGCTTTGCCGCACCCAGAGAAGGAGAAATTCAGAGCTCTTGGCTAGTTCTTCCGTGCCTTCCTTTGAGGACTTCTTGGCGATGCACGAAGTAGCTGAAGTTGAAAAGAAACGCAAGAGAAAGCTGAAGCGCTAACACGTGGCTGGCCAACGAAATTCCGATTCACGTCATTACCGTGAATTGGATTCAACCTTCGGTTATATCGTCCATATCATCAAGGGTGCAGGACATGCTTTTTGGCAGCAAGTCCTGACATGTACATGTTCATTGTAAGGCGTTTTCCAAACCGTTGGCAAGATATTTAAACCCTGGTTGACAGCAGCTTCTCATTCTCGTACTGATCTTGACAAGCAGGGCACCCAAAGCCCTGAGCTCTACCTGTCAAAATTAATTTTCCATCTGTCCTTTGCTTCTGCCGTTCCTAAGTAAAGTCAACGAGTCTGGTTGTAGTCCAACTTAACCCTTCCTCCAAGAAGAAGCAGTAGAAGATTGCACGGAAGGATGAAGACCAAGACTAATAAGTGGCTGGCCAACGTCGTTGAGAACACGAGGGTGAATATGCGGAAATAGAGTGGTCAGCATGTCACTGCTGCGCAACTAGACGGTCAAAAGGTTGAACATTCACGCTGCGGAAACACGACGTATGGGCGCACTTGCCTCGTCCATCATCAAACGTCAACTCGCACCACTCGCAGCTCTTGCTCCAGCTATGGCTCTTTTGACTATGAATGCCCGAAAGCCTTTCGATCCCAGTGCTTATTCCGACATCATACTCCAATCATCTGACAATGTCCATTTCTATGTGCACAGCGCTTTTCTTTGCTTCGTGTCGCCATCTTTCAGAGATATGTTCTCACTGAACCGAGGCCCCGCCGCCGACGAAAATGAAAAGAAGGGAGAGTTTCCTATTATCAGTGTTCCGGAGGACAGTGAAACGCTCTATTTCCTTCTGGAACGCATATACCCCATCGAAGAATCGCAGTTCCATGATCTTGGTGTATTCCGAAAAGTCTGCAAGGCGGCTCAGAAATACCTCATGGACGGCATCGAGGACAAGCTGCGGAAATGGATACTCACTTCTCAGTTATTGAAGAACGAACCATTCCGCGTATATGCTATTGCCGTAGATCTCCATTGGGAGGGAGTGGCCTTGACTGCGGCTCGCGGAACTTTGCAGGTGCCATTGGAAAATTTGTCCTTCGTTGATGAATTGAAGGATATCAGCGGGTCGGAACTTTATCGCTTTTTGGATTATAGATTCCGATGCGACAAAGCTTCTAGTTGTTCAAGAGATTCCATGACATTGATGAACAATGCAACTGGTTCTATGGTATGTCCTCAGCCCAGTGCGACCCAAGACGATCCTTCCGCGAAGGCCCCAGAGCCATTTGGTACTCCCGCTAACGGAAATATTATCTTCAGGTCATCAGATTCGGTTGATTTCTTCGTCATAGAAGGATTGATCCGTCTCGTCTCACCATTCTTTGACCGCATGTTTCCGTTACAAAAATATGACGAGATCAACGGACGACCCATTATACATCTTTCGGAGGACAGCAGAGTACTGCATTGTCTCCTCAGCATGATTTATCCTCGCGTTGATGAGCCTTCCATGGAAGATTATCATCTCTGCAAACAGATATTGCAAGCTACGCGGAAGTACGAGATATCCATCGTTGAAGAGAAACTGCGAAAAACGGCAAAGATTTTGGTAGACAAGGAACCACTTCGGATGTATGCCTTAGCGACATCTCTTGGTTGGGATGAAGTGGCGAAGATAGCAGCACTAAATACGCTTTCTCAGCCACTTCAGGACATGAAGTTTGTCGAAGAAATGGATCAAATAACAGGCGCAAACCTCTATTCGCTTATGCGCTACAGGTTCACTTGTGCAGAAGAAGCTTGTAAGGTCGTCAAGGACAGCGGCGTACATACGAAGCACGGATTTGGAAACTTGGCAAACCTGATGAGCAGCCAAGGCACATCCTGCGGCTATTGTGGCTCTCGTCACAATTTTAACCCAAACAGTACGTATTGCAGTAGCTGTTGCAGAAGTGGATATATACAAAGATCGTCAAATGCGCCAAGTTCAACACCAAACACATCAGGTGAAGTGAACAATTTGCTGAAGATTTGCCCCCGGGGCGTCACCTATAGTTCCATTTATACCTCGGAGTATGCAAGACTTGCAGGCTTATCCGACACTACACAGTGTTACCTGCAGCTCTCGGCGGTCAAGGCGATGACGGACTATCGAGATGGGTTAGTGACAGCGATAGACGAAGCAGTATTAAGGGTCCGTTTGATTTTTGTTTTGTCCATATTCTTCACTTTAAACGCTCTGGATGCAGGTTCCCTTAAAATGATCGGACTTGTCGACCTGTTAGTGCTGCAAGTCTAGCATTCGCATATGATTCTTGAATTTATCACGAAACGTAGTTCCTAATGTACATCATGTCCATCTGCAAATACTATTCATTTTGCTATTAGTCAGAACCCAATTCCTTGACGTCAGGACGAATGTCTATTTGACAAAATCCCTCCCCCACAGGACACTCGGACCGTAGGAAACGACACGAGGCATGGATTCAATCACCTCGCCCACTGATATTCGACTTAGCTTATTACTTCAGCCGTGGTTCCCGCATCCATGACCACCTCAAAACATCAGTTTTGGCATTTTGCAGACTGGTATCACCACTACATCTACTTCATGCGTGCATACTTTCAACATCTGTGCGTTATGTACCATATTGTTGTTAATGTACACGTCATCATGTCTATGAAGAGGATGCTGGCATGGATCCACTACGCTCCAGGAACTACCGTCTCTTCAGTGCACAAACCGATCTGTTTCCCTATCGTAAATGAGAATTGCTTCGTGATGGGATGTCCTATAAGACTCGGAATAAGATTATATTTGAATGCGGAGAGGCCCTACACTCTAACTTAACGACTTGTCCCCAAAAGCAGCTCGTTTCCCCAATGGAGTGTCGAAAAATGGATTCTTTCTGGCCTTGAGACAATCAACTGAAGGCACAAGAGGCTCAAGCGAGTTGTTCCTGTTCAAAGCCGACACTTTCGGTGGAGGTATTATGAGATTTCAAGTACTTCAGAATAGGAGAAACAGTAATTTAAAATGTTTAGAAAGTAGTGGTCTTATTTCGCAGTCATTGCAGAGCTGAGAAAGGCTGCAGAATGCCATAAGCCGAGAGGCGCCTGGTCAGACCTTCCGCGAAAGGACCTTCCACCGGTAATGCGGATCCGACAAAGCGGCGAGACTAGAGTCAATATATCGCCCAATACATGTTTCCAAACTGATATTTGAACTCCATTGACAACAGCTTCTCATTCTCGTACCGATTTTGACAAGCCAGACATGCAAAGCCCTGAGCTCTGCCTGTCAAAATACCATTTACATCTCACCTTTGTTTCTACTGTCTTGGTTATAGTCCAACTTAACCCTTCCTCGAAGGGGAAGCAATAGAAGATTGCCCGGAAGGATGAAGAGCAAGACTAATAAGTGAAGGTCACTGGTCAACGTTAATATGCGGGAATAGAATGGTCAGCAGGTCCGTGCTAGACGCTCAAAATGTTTTCGCTGTGTGGACACACTTTCCTCGTCCATCATCAAACGTTAACTCGCTCCACTCGCAGCTCTTGCTCCAGCTATGGCTCTTTTGACTATGAATGCCCGAAAGCCTTTCGATCCCAGTGCTTATTCGGATATCATACTCCAATCATCTGACAATGTCCATTTCTATGTGCACAGTGCTTTTCTCTGCTTCGTGTCGCCATCTTTCAGAGATATGTTCTCACTGAACCGAGGCCCCGTCGCCGACGAAAATGAAAGGAAGGGAGAGTTTCCTATTATCAGTGTTCCGGAGGACAGTGAAACACTTTACTTCCTTCTCGAACGCATATACCCCATCGAAGAATCACAGTTCCACGATCTTGGTGTATTCCGAAAAGTCTGCAAGGCGGCTCAGAAATACCTCATGGACGGCATCGAGGACAAGCTGCGGAAATGGATACTCACTTCTCAGTTATTGAAGAACGAACCATTTCGCGTTTATGTTATTGCCATAGATCTCCGTTGGGAGCCAGTGGCTTTGACTGCGGCTCGCGGGACGCTGGAGGTACCATTGGAAGAATTGCCCTTCGTTGACGAATTGAAGGATATCAACGGGTCGGAACTTTATCGCTTTCTGGATTATAGATTCCGATGCGATAAAGATTCTAGTTTTTCAAGAGATTCCATGACATTGATGAACAATGCAGCTGGTTCTATGGCATATCCTCAGCCCGATGCGACTCGAGATGAACCCTCCGCGAAGGCCCCAGAACCATTTGATACTCCCGCTAACGGAAACATTATCTTCAGATCTTCAGATTCTGTTGATTTCTTCGTCATAGAAGGATTGATCCGTCTCGTCTCACCATTCTTTGACCGTATGTTTCCATTACAGGAATCTGACGAGATCAACGGACGGCCCGTTATACACCTTTCGGAAGACAGCAGGGTGCTGCATTGTCTCCTCAGCATGATTTATCCTCACGTTGATGAGCCTACCATGGAAGATTATCATCTCTGCAAACAAATAGTGCAAGTTACACGGAAGTACGAGATATCCGTCGTTGAAAAGAAACTGCAAAAATCGTCAAAGATTTTGGTAGAAAAGGAACCACTTCGGATCTATGCCATAGCGACATCTCTTGGTTGGGATGAAGTGGCGAAGATAGCAGCACTAAATACGCTTTCTCAGCCACTTCAGGACATGAAGTTTGTCGAAGAAATGGATCAAATAACAGGCGCAGACCTATATTCGCTTATGCGTTATAGATTCACTTGTGCAGAAGAAGCTTGTAGAGTCGCCAAGGACAGCGACATACATACGAAGCACGGATTTGGAAACTTGGCAAACCTGGCGAACGGTAATTGCGCATACTGCAGCCGTTGTAGTTATTATTACAAGGGCAATTATAACCCAAACGATTCGTATTGCTATAACTGTGGCAGAAGCGGATATGTGACAATATCGTCAAACGCGTCAAGTTCAACACCAGACACATCGGGTGAAGTGAATAGTTTACTGAAAATTTGCCCCCGGGGTATCACTTATAATTCCATTTATGCCTCGGAGTATACAAGACTTGCAGGCTTATCCGACATCACACAGTCTTACCTGTCGTTCTCGGGGTTCGAGGTGATGGCGGATTATCGAGATGGGTTAGTGAGAGCGATAGACAAAGCGGTATCAAGGGTCCGTTTAGTTTTTGTTTTGTCCATATTCTCCACTTTGAACGCTCTGAATGCAGGTTCCCTTAAGATCATCGGGTGTGTCGGCCTAAATCAACCTATTAGTGCTGCAAATCTGGCTTTCGCCGAATTACATATAAGTCTTGAATTTGCCACGAAACGTAGTTCCTAATGTACATCATGTTCATCAGCAAATACTATTCATTTTTCTGTTAGTTAGAACCCGATTCCTTAACGTCAGTATGAATATCTATTTGACAATTTGAGTCGGGAAATCCCTCCCCCACAACAAAACCTGAGGCGCTCAGAAGATGGATAAGTGACACGAGGCATACCGTTCCATATCTATAGAAGCCTCGCTTGACGCCTATTACAATCTCCTGGTCGTAGTCATGCTTTGACGCGCCCAGAGGAGAAATTTAGAGCTCTTGGCTAGTTCTGCCGTGCCTTCCTTTGAGGACTTCTTGGCGATGCACGAAGTAGCTGAGGTTGAAAAGAAACGCAAGAGAAAAGAGATCGAAGCTGAAGCGCTAACACATGGCCAGCCAACGAAATTCCACTATCTTTCGTGACATAAATTGTGACACAGATTGTAGGTACGTGATCATAAGTTCTGAGTTTTTGGCAAACAGTTCCCAATACACATCGCGTTGGTAGCAGCAAATCCTAGCCAAGTAGTCTTTGGTTGGAACGTTGTTAACACGAGGGTGAATCTCTTGGTAAGAAGCCCTTGTTACGCTGTCAGACACTCGAAAGCCATAAACGGCGGAAACCGACACAAGGCATTGGTTCGATCCTTTAAGCTTTATCTACCGATGCAGTCTACTCCATTCGTGGCCCTTAGCTCCAAACTATGAATGCCTGAAAGCTTTTCGATGCCAATGACTTGGCAGACACCAATCACTTGACAATGTCCATTTCTATGTTCACAGCATTTTCCTTTTTATCTCCATCCTTCAAAAATATGCTTTTGCTAAACCAAGGTCGTGCTGTTGACAAAAATGAAAAGAGCGGAATTCTCATCACGAAAGTTACAGAGAACAACGAAATGCTTTACTTTCCCCTCGAACTCATCCACCCCGTTGAAGAATCCCCATTCCATGATCTCTGTATAATTCGGTAAGTCTGTAAGGCAGCTCAAAAATACCTCATGAGTGGGATCGAGAATGAGTTGAGGTAGTGGATAATGTCATCTTGGCTATTAGAAAAGGAGCCGTTCCGCGTCTATGCTATCGCCATAGGTCTCCATTAGGAGACAGTGGCTTTGACCGCTGCTCGCAGGAATTTGCACATGTCGTTGGAAGAGTTGCCCTTCGTCGATGAATTGAAGGACATCAGTGGACCCGACTGGATTATAGATTCCGATGTGATAAATTGTCTAATCCCTCGGAAGAAGAGCTCTACATTTACGAGAAATATGGCTGGTTCTCAGCTTGATACGTGATACGATCCAAGTCAATCCTCCAGGGACGGCGCCAGAACCACTCAACCTGCTTGGAAATGGCGACGTTATCTTCAGATCATCAGATTCGGTCGATTTCTTCGTCATAGAAGGATTCGTCTCATCATTCTTTGATCGCATGTTTCCGTTACAAACATATGATGAGATCAACGAGTGACCCGTTATACATCTTTCGGAGGACAGCAGGGCGCTGGATTGTCTCCTCAGCATGATTTATCTGATGAACTGCCATGTCACTTGTAAGTCCATGAATTGACAAAGCTTGTAGGGTTAACTGACATTACACAGAATTCCCTTCAATTTTTTGATGCTTAGCACGATGATGACTATCAGGACAGGTTAGTGACAGCAATAGAAGATGCAGAACAACTGATCAATGGTCCTTTCACGTTTTATGGTCCCTCTAAGATCATCAGATGTGTCAACCTAAATAAGTCACCTCGGGGCTGGAATTGGAATTTTGAAAGGGGAAGGGGCATAGCAAGAAAGGATTCCTTTATGTGTGCAGTCGATACTAATATGGTAATTATGAACTTGTATCATATCCTCAGTTAAAACTATTGTGCTTGCCACTAGGGTTACCTAAAAACCCGCCTCAATAAGAAAGGATACCGGCGTAGGTGCATTGCTCTCATGATGCTGGATGTCCAGCAAGTATTTTGTTAATAGTGTTGGTCCGTAGATTCGTATCCGCGAAAAGCGCCCGTACGAGTCGCACAAGTTCGTCGATGCTGAAGTCGACCAATGCACCCACTTCAAAGAGATAAGTAATATCTGCCATGGACGCTTCCTGTTTGGGGCGAGGAAAAACATGAGTCAAGCTCAAGAAGGCAACAATGGCACCGACCAAAAGCTCCGATAAGTATGAGAATTTGAGCCATGAAGGAACATATGCAAGGACGAAAGAGGGCTATGCGACGTTCAGCAGGGTCTATGGTAACTTTAGCTATTCTCACCTGATCATGATCTTCTACAAAAAGGCCTTCCAATGCATTGAGGATCCGGCAGAGTTCGCTAAGTCGATGAGACTCGACCTCTGGTATATCGCTTAATGCAAGTATGTCATCAAGGATGCTAGAAAGCGCGGATTCTGTGACTGATCCAACGGCGGAATAGTACTTGCTTTTTGGTAGCAAGCCCTGACATGGCGCATGTTAGTCGCGAAACATTTTCCGAAAAGATCAATGGTACTCACTTTCCACTTGTTGGCGAGATGTCTAATTTCTCTCAATACCAGATTGATGGCAGCCTCGCATTCGTCGTATCGATCTTGATCGGCAGAATACGTAAACCCTTGAGCTCCATCGGCCAAAATTTTATCTATTCTTCGTCTTTGCTGTTCCTAAGCCAAATCAATGAGCTGTCAAGCAACAACCCATGACCACGTTCTTACTATGGTGTCATCATACCAGCTCTCACCAAGTGTTTTGAAGTGTGTTTTGCACTCTTGGAATTTGTCCTTCAATGCAGTCAAATTCTCCACGGGTCCATTCATAAGCCGTTCAATTTGACCACTCAGGTATAGGCAATCGTTTGAGAATGTCATGGCCTTATCGGCCTGCTCCAGTTCTTTGGCGTGCTTGACAGGGTACAACGCCCGGAACAAATCCAATGTTGAAGGCGCTGTTTGTAATATAACGGATCCTAGCGGCGAGCCAGATGACGAAGGTGGTAGAAGCTTTGACGTTGATAGATGTTTTCCTTCGGCAACAGCATTCTCGACAAGCTCTACGAGATCGTTCATCCGTCCAGATACCCGATAGGATTCTCTTCTAACGTTCGTCGCGTTCGGTTGGCCATGTACAGTCTTCAAGCTATCAGCTCTGCTTGTCTCGGCGGGTCGCGTCGTTTGCGTTGATCTGACTGCAGATTGTGCAGCTGGTAATACTGTCTGAGTCGGTGAGCTCGACGGCTTGGAATTGACGTCAATCCGTTTTTTATTCTTCGATGCCAGTTTTTCAAGCCGTGATGCAACTTTGGGTTGAGATATTGTTGGCGTAGGCGGCGCGTGCACTTCTTCAATAGAGCTGTCCTCAAATTGATCGGTGCTTGAAGGTTCTCCCCAAGGGTCATCCCAAGCGTTATCTTCACCTGAATCTTCAACCGGTAGATCACTATCTTCGTTCCAACCCCACGCGTCCCCAGGGTCTGGTTCAATGTCTTCGGTATCAGATAATGGCTTATCTTCCACGACTGGATGTTCATCAATCTTGGTCTCTGGTTCCGTTGTATCGTTATCAAAGCCCCAGGAGTCTTCGTCGATAGATGTAGAATCAACGTGTCCTGACTTGTCGTCTTCGAAGCCCCAGGCGTCTTCACTAGTGTCTGTGGCAAATTCATTGTCTTCACCTTTTGATCCGGATTCTTGATTGGGAATCACTGGGGCTTGGAAGACTTCTGATACTAGATCAGTTTCTTCCAAGAAGTCGTCTCGAGCGTTGTTTGGAGAA
>QFEO01001642.1:0-11265 GCA_003316615.1 Amanita pseudoporphyria
CAGGGGTAGGTTCGGGTGGGGCTTCGACCGCCTTTAGTATGCCAGACCAGGCGAAGGGTGGAAGTTAGCGTAGGTGCAGTATAGTTAGCAGCCTCACCTTCTCAGGCTTAGATGGTGGCGTCAAAAGCGGATTCGCTGTCGTAACACAAAGTCAAAATATAAAAAAAGCCTAACACAATTCTGGTGTATAAAATTTAAAAAGACGTACGCTTCCACTGAGCCCATGTGGGCAGCTCTTGTCTAGCCAGTTGAGGTGAAGAAACAGACACAGACACAGCAACAGGTGCAGGTGGCATGGCCCCTTCCTGAGGACACAGAATCAAAGTGACTAGATCAGTCATTGACACCCATTTCATTCTCAAAACCTCTCACCATCTGAGGACACAATCAAAGTGACCAGGTTAGCCATTGTCTCCCATTTCATGCTTAAAATCACTCACAAACTGGGGACAGTGGCAGTGATAATCTCAGCCATTGACACCAATTTCACATTCAAAAGCACTCACAGGCTGAGTCTATTGGGACCTAGTGAGTTCCATACAATTAATTGCAGAATTCCTGGAACATAACCTTGCCTTGATAATATGTATGCGGCGAAAATATTTTACATCATCCTCATCATATTGTCGAGAATTCTTTCTCCTATTGGTGCATTATATTTATGTATCAACGTACCGATATGTAATACAAACGATGCTCGAGAAATAATCTCCTCCTTGTTAGATAATTAATATTGTCCTGAGCAGTGCCAACTGTCATCAAAGCTATTAATTATGGATGATGATAGAAATTGAAGGTACTTCCCACTCGACCCAACCATTACCCACAGGAACTGATGTGCTATAACCGCATCTAGGACACCTCTTTGTGCTGGATTGAGAAGAAGCCAAGATGATACTCATTTCGATTGTCATTCCCGATACAACACGGTCAGGGAACTCTGATGGATCAATGACTTTGTTATCATGAAGCATCCTAAAGTCGCGTCGTTCTATAAACTTGTGGCCGACACTATCCTTGGAGAGCTCGTTGATCAAAACATAGAAATCCTTACATACAAACATGCATGAGCTGAAAATGTGTTTGCAATCACACCTTACCTCCCATGCAGCGCAGAAGACGGTCGGAACCGGTATATTTCGTCCCAAATGATCGACTACGGTAATCTTGCTGACTTGTAAGTAGCGTAGGGAAGGAGGGCCTTGTTGTAAGAGACGATTGAAATCTTCGGAAGATATATTTTGTGCGCGCACGTTGCTCCCAAAGGCATACAATGAAGCACTAATAATAATACGCTGTTTTAGCACCACCAAGATGTGGAAGTAAGGCAAGACGCACGAGCTTAATACCTTTAAGCACTGGCCTAGTGACTTCTGACAATCCGACAATTTTCCTCTCCAAATACGTATTTCACCTAATTTGCGCCCACCTCTCGACGATCGACTCAAGGATAAAAACGGGCGCATTGACCCGACATTCCGTTGATAAGCCCTGATCGCACTTAGTAAGTCTCGTAGCACTCCAATGCACCGCGCCGTCTCCTCGCTAATAGTGCGTGCAAGTATTCGACCTATTGGCGTGCATTGATATGCTTCGATTGCAAGCCCACCGAGGTCCAGCGTTTTCTGGAGTACACTTAGATCCTCCTTCAGATCACGGAAGTGATCAGAGGCAGGCAGCGACTGAACGATTTCGATGACGAGACGAGCAGCAATGAGGCGGGGATTTGTGACTGCAGAGCGGAATGTCGGACGAAGAACTGATTCTCTAGATGTCATCTCGGAAGGGGGGGGTGACTCAGTGCCCGGATGGGGGTGGTTGCGTTCTGGGGCGGAGACTAGGTTAACGGATACATGATAACTGCCAATGGTGATGGAATGGTTGACGTTATGGTTGACGTTATGGTTGACGACGGAATCGCTGATGATGTTCTGATCGCGGCCAATATCATTGAAATCAGAATGGTCGATGTGGGCGTATGCAGCACCCTCAAAGAAGGCCATGGTGTGTGTGAAGCAGACGATATCGATTGGTTACCTTGTGAAGCGTCTGGAATACTGTGAACCTGCGGCAGCCTGAACAGGGCGCTTATGGCATTCTACTCACATGATTCCGACTTGTATGTTAGGCAAAGATGACTTTATGAACGCTATTAACCCAGCAAGTGGTGTTGCTGCAACGTGGCGTGAGGCGAGGTGATGCCGAGACCGGCCAAATTTCTATATTGTCAACATTTGATTTTTGATATTTGTCATGTTAGTTGTGAATGTGTATGGCCATCACGCGTCATGTGTCTGTAGCTATCCTTACGACCTACATTCATCTTGCTCAAGTTCGATCGTTTGATATTCAAAATGATCGGAAAAGGTGCAGATCGTCGCTGCGATTCTTCTTTATTTTGCCACTATAGTGGTGTGGATGATTCCTTTTTGGCAGAAAACATATCCTTTTCTGGAACATCGGGAATGATATAGCATAGGCGCTTGCAACGAGAAGAGACTAATAAAAGATTAACAAAGAAAAGGGGGGGAAGCGACAGCGACCCGAAATAAAAAGCGAAATTGTCAGTCAACCAAAAAAAGTAACACATATGTATATACTTCTTTCCTCTTGTATACATGGCCATCACCGCCCGTAATATTGCAATGTTTAAGTTGGCCCAGGTGCGGATAGTTAACGTATCTACTTGGGTGGAGGCGTCGGAGGACCTAGCGGAAACACCCATCAGTCAAAAAATACTGATAGCTCAAAGTAAGAAAACATGGTATACCAAAGATACCAGGCTTAGACGGCGGGGACTGGGGAGCAGCAGGCGTTACAGATGCCGGCGCCAAAAGCGGATTCGCTATCGTAACAAAAAAGTCATCAAAAAAAAAGGCCTAACACGATTCTGGTGCACAAGAAAAAACGTACGCCTCCACTGAGCCCATGCGGGTAGCTCTTGTCTAGCCGGTTGAGGCGAAGAAACAGACACGGGAACAGCGACAGGTGCAGGCGGCGCGGCTCCTCCTCCTCCCCCACTGATGCTTGGCCCGGCAGTGATCGCTCTGGTTTTTCGTTTATGGATGACGCGCCAGCCTGGGCGGGCTTGGACAGGTTCTTCAGAGGGCGGTGGTGGTGGTGCAGGGGTAGGTTCGGGTGGGGCTTCGACTGCCTTTAGGATGCCAGAACAGGCGAAGGGTTGGAAGTTAGCATAGGTGTAGTATAGTTGGTAGCCTCACCTTCAAGTTGCTAGGTCGCCAATCTGGTGAGTATTCTCCTCCTGCTCCGTGCTTAGATTTAACTGCCATCAGTTCTGCTATCTCGCTAGATAACCAGGGAAGGCGATGATCTCATTTACACAGTAGTAATCACGGGCGGCTGATAAGTACGTACTATTGCAAGGCTCTTCGTTCATCTCTCAGTTTTCCTACCTCGGCTAAGAGGATCCGTACTTCGCCTGCTAGTGCTTTGCTGAAATCGTTAATATACCTGTACGATGTCGTCCCAGACTGATTGTAAGTCATCATGACGGGAAAAAATGAAAGATTAGAGCGCACTTGGGAGGCGGTGTGAATGTATTTGTGTTTCTAGACGAGGATGAGGACATGGATGCGTGATTATAGTGGCTAGCAGGGTTTCTAGATAGCAAGATAGCTGAGCGGGGTAATGTTATATAGCGCAGAACGAGGCTGGTGACAGAGAACACGAGGTGCGTTAGCCTTATTTGGGAGGTTTTATTATGTTTTGGCCTGCTATCATTACTATGGCCATATCATTAAAAGTGTATGAAATACAACATGCGAACAGGCAAGACACAGTGCGGAATCATCAATGGTATGGACAACGATGCCCATTTCAAGGCTTTGTGGTTCGGATTCAGACTTTCCCGCTAAGACTTCGAAAGAACTCCGCATATGCGTGGTCGACATCGAAGAGCAGCTTGTCCAGTCGTATGAGCCAAAGATTAGATAACCTCAATATGCCCACAGTACCTGTCGAGACTGTTCTTCAGTGATCTCTTCAGAGGCTTTCATCCCATTGAGCGTGATTAACCTAGAAACGAGATCAGGGTCTCAGACAGATAAACTATTCTAGACGAGGATCTTACCATGCGATCATCTTGCTCCTCCCTTCCCAGTCTCTGCTTCCCTTGAACCTAGCATAGCCCGTGGCGAGATCCTGTAAAAGCGGATGAAGCTGATCTTTTGCGCGCATCCGTAGCTTGAGCGCATCCATGAATGTAATGAAGCTCTATGATAATGACCGGGGTCGATAGGCGACATCGCGGTGAAGGTGGTTGACTTACCTGTGTTGTCTCTGCGACCCATTTGGCTGTTTCTGGCCCGGCTTCGCTAGAGTGTTCTACTGTTGCAGGAACGCCAACTATAATACGCTGTAGCGCAGCAGGATGGTCCATCTTCTCAGCATCAGCACCATCGTCATCGCACACTTTTACAGCCAACGCACCCTATACTGACTCATGAATTGTTCAATTGACGGCACCTCATCTCCCACGAGTTTCAACATAGTCTTGTACTGGGACAACAGTCGTGTACATGCTGGTGAATATCTTTATATCAATTGGATGAAATTGGACGGGAGTAAGAGGGGTTGATCGTACTCGGCTGCGGTTATGGAGTCGCGGACGTAGGCCCGTTCGAGATAGTCTAGTGCGACGATTATTCCAAAGAGAGTTGCGAGGAGGTTGTACTTTTCGCGTTCGGCGTTGGTGGTGAATAGGCGCGCCTCTTCGTCCAGGGATATCATGAGGGTAGATGACTAGCCGTATATGGTAGGATACACTACTGAAACCAAATCTATTCTGTAGCCTCAGCTTTCCACTTCCGCCCTCGGTACTCCTTCGCCCACTAACATAGAATGAATACATGTTTCACACAATTAGACAGCACGCACAAGCATGGACGGGATAGGTCTATCAGGCTGAACGACTCTCTTCTAAATGCATGACTAGTCAGCAACGACCTAAAGTAGGAGAACTAATCAGGACGAACCTCATGCTCCGCACTCACATTCCACACCATAAATGTTACTGCGAGAATTCCAGTGAACGCAACGGCTGTGTTTGAGACCCAGTTACGAGGTTGAGTCCACCAGCCGCCTACAAGTCCAGCCCGTCAGCGGACATATCACAACGTACTGCCGTGCACGCACCCGCCGGGGACCACACATACGTTGGGTAGGGATATCTACCGCCTCCTCCCTAATCCATAAATCAATTCCATACGCGGACAACTGACGGACCGACGCCCTACTCACCATGTCGAATAATGTTGAACAAGTCGGAACGCTAACCCTAATGTGTGTGTGTGTGAAAACCTAGCCCTAACCCTAGCGATATTGCCATGTGTTTCTTCATTTGTCGTCCATTTACCGGTCTACAGCCTTACTCAGAGAACAAGTAACTTGGCTGTCCTGGACTCTCCAGCGAACAAATGATTCAATCCGTGAAGACTTACGTGTCAGATAGGAGCAAGGGTCTGGCAAAGACCGTCGGGTTCATTGGCGGCGTTTATCTGGTGCAGCAGTATGTAGTAGATCGGCTAGAAGAGGTGAAGGTTAGGTTGGATCAAGAGCGGATCGCTCGTGAATCGTATGTTCTTTTAGTCTCTGCCTTGGGACGCGTCATTGAACCGAGTTGGCATCACAGGCTTAAACGACGATTCCGTACTGCTCAAGAAGACGTATCATACACCGTCCTTGCACTACTCCCCACTCTAGCTGAACAAGTAATGGACGGAATGGACGTTGAGTCTCTCACACAGGAACTTCAACATAGGTCAAAATCGCGTAGCGCTGGTCTACAACAGCAATTACGGCAAAGGTATAACGGTACAAATCACGAAGCGCTGCCGAGCCGCGAATCAGGTGTGGTGGATGAGATTCGGTCGGAGGTTGGCTCGATAGCGTCGGCGTCGGCGTCCTTCCTTGAGGTGCCATCAAGAGACGAAGAAAGTTCGGCTGCGAATAGCTGGGTGGAGACTTCCGGCGGCTCGGGACGTTCTTCGTCACCGAAGGATGATACCTCGTCTTATCATAATATACCAAGTGAAAATCGGTTGTCTGATTCGGTACTGACATTGAATACGACTACAACGGAAAGTAGTGTAGGTAATGAGTCGAGACTCGTAAGTCGCTCGTTCTTTCGTCTTGGGTCGTTGCTAATTTGTTACAGTCTGACAGCACGACTAGCATGTCTACAACTTCAGATTCGACGTCGTCAAGAACAAAAGCGGAACTTTGGACCGAAGTGAAGATGCTCAGTATGTGCCAACTTTACAATTATTACCTGACGTCGCTTACACACATTTAAAGCCTTCACAAGAACACTTACGACACTTTACTCGATAACGTTACTAAGCCTTCTCACAACGATCCAGCTAACCGTACTTGCTCGCTCCAAGTATGTCAACTCCGTTCTTGAACTTGAACGAGAAGAGAGGCTACAGGAGCAACTAGAGTCGCAATTGTCGTTTTCGAATCTTCTGCTCAGACGCTCGAATGAGATTCAAGATTTACTGTTGAACGGCATGTCGGATCTTGAGAACGATGCAGAGAGAGGGGAGTTGGAGGGTTATGCGATCGCAGAAGAAGTTGAAAGAAAGTTTTTGACGTTGAGTTGGTGGATATTACATGTTGGATGGAAAGATGTTGGAGAGAGGGTAAGAAGAGGCGTCGAGGAGGTCTTCGAGGGGTATGTATGCTTTTTGCCCTCTGTGAATGAAGGGTTAACACCGCTGTAGTGTCTCGCTCAAAACAAAGCTGGCCGCAATTGACCTGCATCGCCTTATTAGGGACGTACGGAGGCGCGTTGAGTACGAAGTAACTTTTGAAGGGCGTGAACGCAGAGTCAAGTGAGCACTACAAGGGAGTGATAACATTTGTACTGATATAGGCTAGCTTTTTGTCCACCTTGCTTCCTCCTACGCCAGAGATGATACAGCATGTGCTAACGCAAGGTGGATTCAATTCAGACACCTCTCTGGAGCAGTCATATTTAGTCCAAGTCGAACAAAATATGACGGCGACATTGACATCGTCTGAACTGTCTCATGAATTTGACGCGTCGCCAGTTACTGGTCTATCGGGTCTATTCAATAATCCACATAATCCACACAATATCGCGCCTTCGCCTTCTCAACCTCTCATTCCCCGTACGCGATGTCATCGGCATAGAGAAACAAATGGCGTCGGTCAAGATACGGAAGCATGCGTGGATTGTGCGTCAGTCTCACATATGCAAAGTGTAGGTGCGGAGCAAGGGTCTCATCCGCATCCACATCCCGCTGCTTCACTTCCGCTTGTGCAAGATCCACCGTTTATATCCCTGATCGAAGAAACGCGCGCTATTATCACATCACCCGACTTTGAGTGCGTCCTAGAATCATGCTTAGACCGCGCGACAGCCGTGCTGTTTGACGGGTTGGAGAAGAGCGTTTTTGTGGACAGCGAATCTGCGCCTGGGGAGGAAGTGCGGATACGGCTTGCGGGGTTGCTACCTGGTTTATCGAGGTGGAGTCGGCTGGCGCTGCATGGACTGCCGAACGAGTTGGTCGATGTGAGTTCTTTCCTGGTGTCTTTTTTTATCCCCCTTGGCTCACTCTGTGGGCTTTTTTTTTTTTTTAGAACGTGTTGGGATTGGGGGAGGTGACGTGTCTGTCGGCGATTGTTTTCTCAAAATTTGAAGAGAAGTTTTCGTGATTTTTTTTCTTAACTCGAGGATTGGTTGATTGTTAATTATGGGGGTGTTGTTCCGGTTCGGCGTCGAATGTTAGTTGCGGGATCCGAGGCCGACGTTATGGGTTTGCGGAATACCAGTATTCCTAGTGTTTATAGATGGTTTTTCATGGGAGGAAGTGACGACTTGGAGGACATCAGCTTCAAATCCCCGGTTTCAAAGGCTAAAACGTATGGTAGCTGAGAATGAGTTAGCTGATATTAGTAGGATTTAAGGTGGTACTTAAATGATACTTACATGATTACATAACACAAGATGATTTCTAGACACAACTATCTTTGGTGCTCATTCCTCCCATCGCCTGCGCATCAACTGGACCCGGTGGTGCGTCTGAGCTATCTAAATTGTCCATTAGTCATGATACTCTCCCAGTGCATCGAGCTCGGGGGGTCACGCCCGGGCCGCTGACATCATCTGGACGTCGGTTAGCTATTATCTGCAGTCAACGTTTTACGGACGTATAACTCGCCTCCATGTGAACGCGAAAGACAATTCAATCGGGGTATCTCTCACCTCACTCTCTACTATTTCTTTGCATCACAAATATACTGTGTTGCGACCCGAGTTAGTGCTGAAACGGCGCGTCGACGTTACGGAGCGTAACGGGAATGGTCGACTCGGAACTAGGACTAGCTAAGATAGGCATTCAGTGCTTCGATGCCTCGATGGTGTACAGCTGGTTCTCTCTGGGATTTCGTTGCCTGCCCGGGGTATTTTAGTCAAAAGCTGCTACTGGGAGGATGCGTCAAGTGCCAGCGTCCTACATTTGCTCCAACCCCACCGAGATCTTTTCTCTTTGCGTGGTAGTATTCGGTTATGCATCTCCCCGCTCGTCTTTTGGTGTTGGGGGTTGCTGCGGCTGTCAAGACGACGCTTGCGAAGACAGAGTCTTCCTTGTGAGTCCGGTTTTTCCTCCAGTTTTACTAAATTGGGCTGGAGTGGGTTTGGCTAACACGCGTCTGTAGCATGTCGTCGCCAATTTCTGACCCAGCGAGTTATGTTCTTCCTTTCATTGGAACGGCCAATGGAGGACACGTATTTCCCGGTAAATATATTGTCCAACTGTGTATCCCAATGCTGACATTTGGTGTCAGGTGCAACTCTTCCGCATGGAATGGTGAAAGTAGGATTGGATACAAACTCGCCCGATAACGTGAGATGCCCTCTATTTGTCCAGAAATGCATTACCGTGGAACTTTCTGTATTGGAATAGCAAGCTGGATATGATGCTGATCCGACCTACGCTGTGACTGGTTTCTCTCAGCTACATGATAGCGGAACAGGGGGTGTAAGTTGTAGCAACCGTATGCAAAGTATACGTACACTCATATACATCTTCAGGGCGCATCCCTTTCCAACTTCAAAATTTTCCCCATAAAAGATTCCTTCCCGTTCAACCAATGTCACACATCCATTAGCACTAGGCCGGTAAAGAGACAAACTCTTCCGGATGGTCTGTGTTGTTTCGACTAATGCTTATTAGTGAAATTCTGAACGTTCGGCAGGCTCCGCGGATGATTCTGCGTCACCTGGCTATTTTTCATCAAATTTGGTGGGCATATTTGATAAAATACCATTCACCGTTATTCATTCTATACCTGAATAGACAAATGGTATAAGGGTAGAACTCACTGCAACACGCAGAACTGCGTTGCACCGTTATACCTTCCCGGCTGGGACAGCTCAACCTCGTTTACTTGTGGATATCTTGAACGATGGACAGCAGAGTGGCACAGATCCTGTGATGACCCTTGACACAGATACGGCTCAAGTCAAAGGTGGTGGGTCATTTGGCGCATCGTTCGGACCTGGTAAGTGCAAAGCCTGGTGAGGGATTTCCCGTTGATCAATGACGTCGTATCAATAAGGGCGGTACAATGCATATACCTGCGTCACATTCAAAGGGGACGGATACGATCTTGGCAAGCCTGTGGAGTACGGCACATATGCATATGATAATCCAGTTTTGGGAACAACGAATATTGATCAACTTTTCTACGGTGAGTGCCACCTAATTGGATAAGCCACTTATTCTCATTTGTTGCCAAGGCGCTGATGGCGAAGTGGGAGCATTATTCACGTTCAATCCTGCACCAAACGGAGGGAAAACGACCATCCTTGTTAGAGTCGGCGTGTCCCTCATCTCAAGTGATCAAGCATGTGCGAATGCTGAGGAGGAAATTCCTGACTATGATTTCGATGGTGTGCACAGGAATAGCCGAGCTCAGTGGAACGATATCCTTGGGAGAATTCAGGTTGACATGACAGGAATTCCTCTGGAGACCGTACAACTTTTCTATTCATCCGTGAGTCAATACGTCGTTCTTAAAATGTCATGAATTTCAAAGAAACTTTGCTTAGCTCTACAGGGTTCATATATCCCCCGCTGACTGTTCGTAAGGTTCTTCTTTCGAATTCAATGGAAACTGATCCATGGTCGGGCTTAGATACTGGGGAGAACCCAAAATGGAAATCGACCGAACCATATTATGACTCATTCTATTGCAATGTGAGCTGAATTCTAGCTGTTGACCCTGGACACGCTTTTACTTGGTTTGACAGTGGGACACATACAGAACATTATACCCTTTGTTATCTCTGCACGATCCGGTCACCTATTCCAGAATCGTCCGGGGGTTAGTTGATATACAAAAGAACGAGGGTTTGTCCAACGAGCTTTGTTCGTAATCAACTGATTAACTCTTTCAAAAGGGTGGCTACCTGAATGCCGCAGCGCGACGGCTCAGCAATGGATTCAAGGCGGTAGTCGTGCGTATCATTCTAGTTCACGTAAAACCAGACGTTCATATTCAATCACAGATGGCGACCCTATTCTTTCAGAGTTTTTCGTCAAGTATGATTATGTCATTGTGAAGAACAAGGCGTTATCTAACCAATTTGTTCAGGTTTAGCGACAAAGCCGCGTCATTGAACGTTTCGGCTGATGACCTTTACAACGCCCTGTTGGCTGACGCGGAGCAGCAATCCACGAATTGGAATTTGCAAGGTCGGCAGGTCGATGTATGGAAATCGCTAGGTTCGTTTATACCTTGAGAGTTAAGCTCGTGTCCAATTTAAATTATGACGCAGGCTATATACCAGACGATGTGTTATCCCCTGGAGGCGCTAACACGAGACAAGTGTCGCGTACACTCGAGGTATGTCATTCCTTTGGGTTGCTGCGGCACATCTGACAGGGTTGTGGACAAGTATGCCTTTGACGACTTTACTATTTCCCAAGTGGCGAAGGCACTGGGAAAGCAGGAAGATGCGAACAAGGCACGCTAAGATATGCTGTTTCTTTGCGTGCGTAGCTAATCGGCCTTACAGTACCTACGGCGAGCCGGAAATTTTGCTAACGTTTGGAACCCCAACGTTTCGGTACCAGGTTATCCCGAGATCAAAGGCATGATGCAGGTAGGCAGCTTTTCATCGTATGTTTATACATTGTCAAACAATGTCACAGCTCCGATTTGCGGACGGTACTTTTAACTATACGGATCCGCGGCATTGTAGTATCCATGACC